>JAQZBX010049132.1:0-19885 GCA_029593785.1 Cabassous unicinctus | reverse complement strand
AAATAAAGTATTTAATAGTAATTAATTGATAAAATAGATTTTACCACCAATTAGTTTTCCCAAAACTCCTGTCAAAAGCATTCTATTCACACACTTACTTGCTTGTAAATGATGTGGTTCTTTGCTAATTCTTGTTAAACTTATGGACAAAACATCTCATTTTTGATGCAATTTGTAGGTATAGTATTCCTAGTGAAGTAGAGAATTAGTTTATAACATATAGACTTGAAATATATTTGGAAATATCAGGACAATATCTGGAGGTAGAACAAACCTATATTAGAGTAAAAAAAATGGCAACAAATGAAAACACAAATTCAAAGGAAGAAAAGAAAGTAATCAGAAGTGTTAAATAAGAAGGATATTATAAGAAACTCTACAAATATATATTGTCTCTTCTCTCAACTTCTTTAAAATGTATATGGTTTATTAACTAATAAATTTAACAATTTATTTTGGGATATGTAAAATATATAGATTCAATCTGTACAAATGATTAAAAAATGGGAAGCATGTAGCAATATTGAAAACTGTTTTCTTGAATTGAGTATTTAATTGGAATTGAGTATAATTCTAAAGTATATTCTGATAATTGATAATATATATAGTTACCCATTCTTGTTAAACACTATCAGCAAACTGGTTAGAGAAAGCAACTTCCTCAACTTGAAAAGAACTTCTAAGAAAACGTACAGCAATCATCAAATTAATGGTGAGAAGCTAGGCATTTTCAATCTAAGTTCGGGAACAAGATATCAATATCTCTTTTTAGCACTATTTTTTTGAGGATTTGCTTTATGAATTCTGGAAAACGAACTTTGGAATTTTATAGGAAATTTTTTGAATTACAGAATGGCAGAAAACAGTTTTGAATCATATACTAATAAATGTTTAATGTTCAGAAAATTTAAAAAAAATTCCTATAATTCAACAACAATAAGACAAAGTATAAAATTGAATGTGAGCAATGGACACTAGTAGACATTTCTCAGAAGAAGATATATATATAGCCAATAAGCACAAGAAAATATGCTCAATATCATTACCCATTCAAAAACTACAAATATAAACTGCAATGATATACCCTTTACACCTACTCAGATAACTGTATTTAAATAATGGAGAGTGAAAATTTTTGATGAGAATATTGAGAAATTTAAATACTTGTACAATTTTGGTGGGAATCTAAAATGGTGTAACTATTGAGGAAAACATTTCAGCATTTTATCCAAAAGCTAAGCTGACAATTGCCATACGACTCGGCACTTGCACAGCTAGGTATTTATCAAAAAATTGCAAACGGACTCATATATTTGTATAACAAAGTTTATTGAAGCATTATATGCAATAGCCAAAATCTGTAAATAACTAATGTCCATCGATAGATGAATAAACAAAATGTGCCATAGACATACAAGAGACTATTATTCATCAATAAAAATGAATGAAGTTTAATAAACGCTTAACATGAGTGGACCTTGAAAACATTATACTAAATGAAATAATCCAGAAACAATGGACAATTGTATTATTTCACGTATTTGAAATATCTAGCATAAATTCATTAACAGAAACAGAAAGTAGATTAGAGGTTACCAGGGGATGTCAGAAGGGGGTGATAGGAATTATTGCTTAATGGGGACAGAGTTCTATTTAAAATGAAGAAAAAGTTTTAGTAATATATGCTAATGAGTGCAGCACACTTTGTATATGCAATTAATATCCTTGAATTATAACACTTAAAAATGCATATATGGCAAATAAAAAATAAAATAATGAAATTGAAAATACAATTCCATTTATATTATCATAAAAGGAATTTGAGAGTTCAGAAATAATCACATGCATTCATGTTCAATTGATCTCAACAAAGGGCCCAAGACAAATCATTTGGGAAAATAATAGATTTTTTTTCAACAGATGGTGCTGGAATAACTGGATATCTAAAGGCAAGCAACTGAATTTGTTTTCTGATGTCAAATCATACCACAAAATTAACTAAAATTGCATAATAACCCTAAATATAAGGGATACAACTACAAAAATCCTAGAAAAAATTGTAAGAGTGATATCTCATGACTATTTATTAAGCCAGGAATTCTTAGATATAACACCAAAAGCAGAAGCAACAACAAAAAATAGAAATATTAGAGTCCATCAAAAATAAAACATTCATGGTCAATTGACACTATTCAGAAAGTGACAAAACAACTTCCTGAATGGAAGAACATATTTGCAGGTCATATCTGATAAGGAATTTCAATGTAGAATATACTGACATGGAACTTACATATAAAATATATAAAAAAATCTCTTGGAACTCAATGATAAAATTTAAATAGCCTAAACTAAATTTAGCAAGCAATGAAAAGGAATATCAAAAAAATAAATGAACAATAAAAATATTAAAAAATTTTCAACTTCATTCCTCATTAAGAAAATGCAAATCAAAACCACAATGAGAATGAGGTATCACTTCACACCCACTAGAATAGCTTTAATATTAAAAGACAATATAAAGTGTCAGTGAGAATGTGGAGTAATTAGATAGTCTTTCAGAGATGATACGGATGTAACATGACTCAGCAATTTTTAAAACAGTTTTGCGTTCCTTCAATATGTTAAATACAAAGTTACAATATGACCCAGCAATTCATTTCTAGGTATATACCAAAAAGAATGAAAATATATGTCCACCTAGTAAAAGAGACATGAATATTAACAGTAATTTACATAATAAACAAAAAACTTGTAAAACTCATATGTTCATTGAGTTATGAATGTTAAACACAATTTGGAATATGTGTACAATGTAATATTATTTGGCAACAGAAAAATAATAGAATTCTAACACATACTACAACATATTGAACCTTGAAAAAATAATGCTAAGTAAAATGAAACCAGTCTCAAAATATTGCAACTTCAATTTATTTGAAACATACAGAATATGAAAATCTATAGGCATAGAAATTGGATTAGTGTTTGATAAGGCCTGAGGTGGAGACGTAGCAACTGCTAACAGTTTTGGAGTTTCCTTTTGGAATGAGGAAGATGCCCTAAACTTAGTTATCGATGATGTTTTCAGAAATCTCTGGATATAGTGAACATCATAAAATAGTATGTTTTAAATGGATGGATTCCATGGTATGGAAATATCTCAACAAATATAAGAAAATGGTAGCAGAAAAGCAGAGGAAAAAATGGAAGCACATAGACAACATATACAGAATAAAACAAGGAAGAATATATAAAAATACTGCAATTCTCTTTAATGCAAATGGCCGTCTGTCCATGTTGTTTATAATGCTTTCCTCAACTCTTCCATTTGTTCACACACAAGCAGGTATCAGTTGTTGGGGGAAGCCCTCATTAGGAAAATTTCTTAATATTTAATGCTATTTCCTGTGTAGGCTTTTTGTGGCTTTCTGCTAATTTTTTCATGCTACATGAGAATAAGAGGAGATGCTTCAGAAGATCTCCCTAAGTTATACACACACCTGACTCCATTGTGTAATAACACCTCTATTTTCACTTGATAATTGGAATCAGTCATTAAAACCGGTATATATTAAAACTTTATTTTGGTTCAGACACTCAAACAGAAAAAATGGCAATCCTAATTTTTACTTCAATACTACTATATATATTCTCTTTGTGGAAAAAATCTTATGAGTAGGAAAGCTCTATTAAAACAGTGTCCAAGATTATGAATTTAAGAGACAAGAATTATATTTCTGAATTGGCTAAAATGAGAAGCACAATCAAATACCTACATAAACTTGAATTTGTGAAATTATACAGCATTTCTAGATGAGAAATAAGCAGATATCTACTGTAAGTCACATTGGTTTTTCACTGATTTGTGAACAACAGATATTGGAAAATACATAAAATAAAGCAAAATTTAAAGATACATAATATGATTAAAGACATAAAAATTTAAGGGAAAATACTAACAAAATATTGGGGAAAACAATAATTGCTTTTAAATACATTATAAAACCAATAATTTCACATTTATAAAATCACGAGATTCTTATATACTTCAATTTCACATCTGATTTGAACTTCTTAAAGAAGTAAAAATAAGATGCATACTATAAATGAACTCTTGATATTCCATAGAAAATACCATGCTTTTTAAATAAATATTAACCAAATACATATAGCATAATAAAAGTAAACTGAGGTCTTGATATCCTTGGCTGCCACATGAAATTTTAAAATGGCTTGTGCCATTAATCTTATTAATATAATTAAAGTCTAGTAAGGTCCTAATAAATCTCTTGTGAGATCATCAGCTGCTGGGATCACAGAAACATTATACTAAAGATGTTCTTAATACCTATTGTGTTATTGTCCAGTAATTTTTTTTTCTTTTTGCTAGTTGATGCTTAATAATGAACTCAGAAATCATCTCTAAAACAGAAAAAAAAATGAAATTATTATTTTAGGAAGTGAATATTAAGCACTGCTGAACTGTTGTCACTGAGAAAAAGAATAAATAAGTTCAGCCATTATAATCACTTCTGTCTGTATCAGTTTTTGAGGCAATTGACATGGCTGGAATTTGAAGGGCAGGGCCCTGGATACATAAGAGTGGTGCAGCAGGAATCTCCAGATATATGCCCTGGAGATCCACTGAGACTTGGACCGAAAATTAAACTCCACAAGTGTACAGCCAAACAAATTAAAATTGCATGGCAAAGGGAAACCAATTTATAGAAATTTTGTATGTGTTCAAATATTTAAAAGAAAATATAAAAAGATTCAAATCTAAGAAATCTCAATAGAGAAATAAAAATAAAAACATATTTGGATATTTTAGAATTGATAAATGAATCTGAAAAGAAAAAATCATCCCCTTGACCTGTAAGACAGAGTAATATCATTATACAACTGAAGAATGAGAGAAAAAGGGAAAAATGAGAAAAGTCTCAATAAACTGTGAATCAATGTCATTATCAAAAGTATATAAATTTTCGTACCTAGAATGGACAATAGTTGGAATTTTTTAGAAGAAATAATGGCACAAATTTTCCAAACTTAATGAAAATATAAATTCAAGTCCCAAGAAGCCCAAAGTATCTCAAAAATGGTAAGTACCAGGAACCATATAAGGGCACATCACAAAAAAAATAATTAAATAAATAAGGTGGTCAGAGAAATTTCACATTAAAAGCAGGGTCACAAAGACTAAGTCTTTACTCAGTTCCTATGAGAAACAATGATACAAAGAAGACAATTAAAATAAATGTTTAAAATGCCTCAAAAAGAAAAGCGTCAAATGAGAATTCTGTAACAATGAAAAATATCCTGAAAATCAGAGGTGATTCAAAAAAATTCTGTACAGACTAAGGAAACTAAGGAGATCTGTGTCTATCTGACCATCACTAAAGAAATGTTGACGATCTTAAGACAGAATGTAAATGATAAAAAAAATTCAATGTCAGATCTATTAAAATATGAATACAATGGTAATGGTACATATTTGGATGAATATTAAGGTTTTTCCTCTTTGTGTTTTTTTTTCATTCTTTTAAAAGTATTGTTTAATTAAAGGCAAAAATAATACAGTATTGGATTTATAGTCAAAAATACAAATGCATAACAACAATATCAAAAATCCCAGTGAAAGAAAATATGATGTAATTAATTTATTTTAAATGTAAAGTAGCACAATATTATTTTATGGTAGACAGTGATAATTTAGGCACACTTGTATAACAGAAAAATAATTTAAAATGCAACAAAGAGCTATGGATAAAAAACCAATAAGTGAAAAAAATGAAATATTAAAAATTTTAATTCATGCAACAGCAGTCAAGAAAGAAGGAAATATTTCAAACTACACTTGAAAATCTGTGCATTAGCATAAAGGTAGAACACACCTCAATTTAAAACATACAAATCTGGTCATGTCCTTTCTTTTTTCAACAATCCTCAAAAGGCTTCTCTTGAGCTTTAGGAAATAAATATCAAAAGGGAAAAGAATTTCACCTGAATTCCTCTATATCACCCCATGAAGGTATTTTTACTGAATGAGCACTTCTCATCTTCTGTCTAATATTTTGCTCAGTCATTCATGTAGAGATACAGAAATTCCACAGGTAACCTAATTGGTTTATGAAGTGTGTTTACATTTCTCATTGGATTTAAAAAACCTATTAAAAAAAACAAATAAACAAACATGAACCTGGGGAATGAAAGTCTATTCATCATTAAATATCGTGATTAATCATTTCCAGAATGTGTGCCCTATTAATGGAGAGCAAAGCATGTACAAAATTTAGATTCATAATTTGGTGGTTGTGTAGCATGAGCAGCAGCAGCAAAACAAATTGCACTAGTAATCTCATAAATACCTTACAATATGCATAAACTTTCTATAAAAGCCCATAGCCCTGTCAAGATTAATATTAACCAGAACTTTTGCTTCTGTTCTTTATAAAAAAATGCATGATGTATTCCTGTAAGGTTTCACTCATTTCCTATTCTTAACCCCGTGAAGCATAGAGGCATGAGGCACAATATGTATCTTCAATGTTAACCAGAGTAGCAAAATAGGAAAGCTCCCTAAACTGCTTCCCAAGGATGTTGAGACTATGATTAATTTTCTTTGTTTCAAATCATGACTATGATTAATTCTTTTTGTTTCAAACCTGAATGAAAATTGTAAGAAAACCCATTAATGGGGAGGCAGGTATGTGATTGATTAGATCTTCTTTCCTCCACCAGCCAATAAAGCCTCTTTTCCATCCCAGCCTAGTTCCCTGTGTCTGTCTATTCTGCCATGCCATGTCAAGAGATGAATCTGTGGACTATGTGGATCTCCTTGAATTTGGCACCCCAGAAAGGACTGGCATCCTCATGAGAATGATGCTTCTCAGCAGATTCCTGGACTTCTGAGGGAGGATATATGTGGGCTCCAGTACTATGGCCACCGGAGTGTTTTACCTAGGGAATCAGAACAGTTGTCTCCTGCCTTAAGCATCTAGGATACTTAAGGCAGCAGACTGAGAAGGAAAAGAGGATTTTTTTCTGGGTGCTGTATGTGAGAATTGTATTGTCCTTGTTCTCAGCAGCACAACTCCTGCCAAAACTGTAAGTGGCAATGTCACCTTTGGTTTTGGGCTTGGGTTATTAAAGGAAGCAGCCCGTGGAGTAAGAAGGTTTTGCTGAGATTGGTTGCCCAAGCCTTGGTTTCTTGGAACTTGTTTGATAACATTTTAACTAGAATGGGAAATAAAGTAAAGGGAAAGGGGGGTGCAGTCTCCTAGGTTGCATTATTAAGCATTGGGGAAAATTTGGTCATACAACTATGACTAAAAAGAGAATGACCCAACTTTGTAAGGGAATCTGGCCTCAAGGTGAATTAGAGCATGAACAAAAAATGGCCAGCCCATGGGTCCTTTGAATATAATACTATTTCAAATTAGACCCTTCTGTAGAAGATTAAGTAAATGGCATGAAATTCCTTAAAATCAATATTTCATGACACTAGTCCAAAGTGAAAAACTTCAGAGGAAATATTTCAGGCATGATGCATTATCAGTTAGTCAAGCCCCAACTCTCTATGTTCAAAAGCCAAAGATGACAAGTACTCACTATTTCATCCAGCTAAGGAATTGATTAAACAACACTGTACCTCAAGAAAGAGTTAAATAACAGTAAAAATGAGGGAAACAAAACGAGAAAAAACTCTTTCTGATTTTAGTCCCATTGATCCTGATGAAGTTTGATATACCATCATTGTTTCAAATACCTCTACGCCCGTATCAAGGTTATGGAAACAAACCTGAGTTACCATTAGTTCCCCCAGTAATGGCCTTTCCACCCCACACCCAAGGTGGTGAGATTTTCAGCCAGGGTACCTCTGCTTCAAGAGGCCAAGACCAGGACAAATTTCCCCTTTGACAATTACCTGCAGGAATAGATTAGCAAGGGCAACCACGGGGCTATCTATACATGCATACTCCATTGTCAACATCAGGTATATATAATTGAAAAGATCATTTCTCAAGCTACAAAGAGGACCACAGAAGGATGGAAAAATTTTTTTAACTTATATTTGTTACTCATAGCCCTAATGGGGCAGACATTCATTCTTTACTGAATAAACTTTTAACCTAAGAGGAAAAGCATATTGTATTAGAAAAGGATCACAATCATGCTGATTTTCTAGCTAATAATAACCCTAAAAATGCCATTTATGCTCCAGGAAGCCAAGTAGTATCAAAAGCTGACTCAATTGGAACCCAAATGAATGAGAGGACTGAAGTAAACTAGATTATTTCAAAGCTTGAATAATTGAAGGACCCAGGAATGTAGTTCTTAACAAGAAAAAATTAAAGCAAAATCCAAGAAATTGTCCAGAAACTGAATGAAAATCCATAAATATTCCTAAAGATAGTCTTTGAGGCTGTAAGTTCACTGCCCTAGATCCAGAAAATCATGTGAATTGGCACAGTATTAATCAGTCTTTTATCTGCCAAAGAATTCCTGATACCTGTTGCAAATTTCAAAAAGTAGAGGGAGGGCTAGGCCTTCCAATTTTGGCCTTAGAAATTGCTTTCAATGTATATTAAAATCTAGAAGTCCAAGAAAAGCAACATAAGAAAACAATTGCATATAAGGCTAACTTAAATGCTAACCTTTGTATACACACACATATATATGTTTTTCTTTTATTAAGATACATAGATTACATAAAAATTACATGAAAAATACGGGATTCCCATATGTCTGATTCCCTACCCCACATTTTGCCAGAATAACAATATTCTTCATTAGTGTGGAACAATTCTTACAATTGATGAACACATACTGGAGCATTGCCACTAAGCAAGGATTATAGTTTACATTGAATTTTACACTCTTTCCCACACAATTTCGTAAGTTATGACAAGATATATAATGGCCTGTATCTGTCATTTCAATGTCATTCAGAACAGTTCCAATGTCCCAAAAATGCTCCATATTACATGTATTTTTCTCTCTCCCTCCCTTCAGAACCTCCAGTGGCCACTGCCTCCACATCAATTATGAAAGTTCTTCCATTGTTAGAGTAACAATAAGTCTATAGTAGAATTATAATAAGTCTACTCTAGTTCATTTTTTATTCCCCAATCCTGTGGATTCTGGGATGGTGATGCCCACTCTGACTCTAATTGAGAGGGGGCTTAGATCTCATGGGGCAGATGGATGGGACTATCTTGCTTGCAGTTGCAGACTCTCTGTTCCTTGGGATTGTTATTATCCATCATCATTTCCTTGTTAGTTTTCCTAGGTGAGTCCAATGAACTGGAGAGTAGTGTTGCAACTCTGCTGAGAATCAGAGCTCAAATGGTACATGGACAGCCCAAACATTTAAGTATCTTGGGCATACATTTATCAACTTTAATACTAACTGTAGGATCAAATAGAAGGGGCAGAAGAGCCTTTTGTAGAGAAACCACTCTGTCACATTGGAGGGCATCAATTCCAAAGAAGGACCCTCTGACAAGCATAATCTCTGGAATGACATCTCGAATCACTTTGAAGTCTTTTAGCCATATAAACTCATTTTTCTTTAAATTTTCCCCCTTTGGTCAAGGTCTTTTTCCAGGGGCATTGGTAGTTGGTGCTTGATAATAATCCCTTCATGCCAGGGAGGCTCATCCTCAGAGTCATATCCCACACCAGGGGGAGATGCTGGGAGGAAGGTAGTGCATTTATATGCTGATTTTGGCTTAAGAAGAGGCCACATTTGAGCAACAAGGAGGCTCAGGATGTAACTCAGGCACCCTACAATACTAGGCTAAGTTTAAATTTCAAAAGTAAAGGTTCATAAGTACAGTCATCAATATAAAGAACCCATCAATGTTCCATCCTCTTTCACTAGTCACTGCCCCTGTACTCAGGGTACTGCTAAACTTTTAAGAGAATATCTGAGCAAAACCCGCTAATAGCAGAGGGAACCAATAAAAGATTAGACCTCATGGGTCCCTAGAAATCCCTTGGGCTCCCAGCATAGTCCAAGTCCATAACTCAACTCATTATATTTTGTTCATATCAGGGAGTCCATACAATATTTGTATTTTGGTGTCTGGCTTATTTCACTCAACACATCATCAAGGTCCCCCATGTTGTCATATGCTTCCCCAATTGATTTTTTGCTTACAAATGAATGGTTTTCCATCATATGAATATATCACATTTTGCTTATACATTCATTGATTAATGAACACCTGAATTGTTTCTGTCTTTTAGTGGTTGAGAATAATGTCACTTTGAACATTGGTGTGCAAATGTCTGTTCACATCCTTGCTTTCAGTTCTTCTGAATATATTACTAGCGGCAGGGTTGCCCAGTCATATGGCAGTTCTGTTCTGCGTTTCCTGAGGAACAACCAAATGGTCTTCCACAGAAGCTAAACCATTTTTCACTCTCACCAACAATGAAGGACTGTACCTATCCTATTTCTAAACATCATCTCCAGCACTTCTTGTTATTTTTATAATGTCATTTCTGTATGGTGTGAAATGATATTTCATTTTAATTTTTATTTTCATTTCCCATCCCAAGTAGCTAGTGATGTTGTGCATTTTCATGCACCTTTCGGTCTTTTGTATTTCCGCATCAAAAAAATGTTTACTCAAGACCTTTGCACATTTTTTAATTGGGTTGCTTGTTGATTTGTCAATAAGTTGTGTGACCTCTATATAACATGGAAATCCAACCATCATCAGTTATTCAGTTTCTAAAGATTTTTTCCCAAGTGTTGGCTGCCTTTTCATGTTCTTAAAGTTGTTTGAAATAAAAAAGTGTCTAATTTTTGAGGCAGTCCATTTATCTATTTTTTCATTCATTGCTCATTCTTTATGAATAAATTCTAAGAAACAACCATTTACCACAAATTATTGAAGATGTTACCTTACATTTTTTTCTTGGAGTTTTATATTTAGGTTTTTGATCCATGTTGAGTTAAGTTTTGTATAAGATGTGAGATAGCACTTCTCTTTATTTTAGCTATAGATATTCAGTTTACCAAGCACCATTCAGGCTGTTCTGACCCAGTTGAGTGGTTTGACAGCCTTCTCAAATGTCACTTGACCATGGATGTGGTGGCCCATTTATGAACTCTTGATTCAATTCCATTGGTCAATCTATCCACTTTTATGACAGAATCATGCTGTTTTTACCTCTGTAGCTAGATAATATACTTTAAAGTGGGGAAGAGAGTACTCCATCTTTGTTCTTCTGTTATTAACATATTTTTGACCATTCAGGGTCCCTTACTCTTCCAGATAAATTTTATAATTGGCTTTTCCAATTCTACAAAGAAGGCTGTGGGGATTTTTATCAGGATTGCATTAAATCTGTAAATCATTTGGGCAGAATTGACATTTTAATATTTAATTTTCCAACATATCAACAAAGAATATCCTTCCATTTTTCTAGATCATCTTTGGTTTCTTTTAGCCATGTTTTATATTTTCTGAATAGTTCCATTATCTCCATGGTTAAGTTTATTCATAAATACGTGATTTTTTTAGTTGCTTTTGTAAATGGATTTTTTGGCTAACTTCCTTTTCAGATTGATCATTAATAGTGTATAGAAATGTTATTGGTTTTTGTGTATTAATCTTGAATCCCACCACTTTCCTGAAGGCATCTCTTAGGACTAGTATTTTTGTTATGGATTTTCAGGATTTTCTAAGTATAAGATTATATCATGAGCAAATAGTGAAAGTTTTACTTCTTCTTTTCATACTTGACTGCTTTTCATGCCTAAATGCTTTTGCTAGATCTTCTAGCACACTATTGTAGAACAGTGGAGATAGTGGGCATCCTTGTCTTGTTCTCAATAACAGGGGTAAAGATTTCAGTATTTCCACATTGAATACAATGTTATCTTTGCGTTTTTCAGGTATGCACTTTATTGTATTGATAAATTTTCCTCCTAATCCTATTTTTCAGAGCGTTGTTATCAAGTATGGATATTGTATTTTGTCAAATGCCTTTTCTGCATCTATTTAGATGATTGCATGATTTGTCTTCTTCAATTTATTAATAAATTGTCCCAATCAAAGATGGCATCAGAATAGATCATGTAGGGAAACTGTCTTTCAAAATAGGGTGAAAGCATAGAAGTCACCTAAGGGAGCTGCTTTGGGGACCTGCAGACAAAGAGAGGGCCACACATTTTGTCTATGAGGGACTGAGGAAAGAGAGAAGAAGCCAAAGGAAAAACATGAGTTGATATTCCTGCAGCTGGTATAGATGCCCATCCCCCAACTCCAAGGCAAACAGCCTTGTTAAATTCTGTTTTTGAATGGTCAATGGAGAGAAGAAATGCCATGTTCTTCCTAGAAAGAGGGAAGTTGTGGCTGAGGGTTGCGTGTGTTTTCTCTTCAGTGAGTAACTAGCATAAGTATACAGTTCAGAAGAGCTGGTTAGTGAGGATTGATAGATTAATTTCTGTAGGGGCATTTGCCAAGGAGCACCATCTGCGGGCCAGCTGGGAAAGTGAAGGAAGACATGCTCATTCCCCCCTTTCTTTCCCAGGCATAATAGATCTAGTTTATGCACCACTAATGGCTCCTTTACCCTGTTTTGATAACTTAAATATGGCAATATTAAAATTCTAGAAAAAAATAAAAATCAAAGAAGAGCTGTGCAGTACAAACACTAAGCATGATAGATAATTTAATCAATAAAGTAAAATCACTAACATAATCAGAAGTCTAGATATCAACAATACATAACAAGCCATAACAAGAAACAGGAAGATATGGCTCAGCCAAAGGAAGAAACCAAGAATCCAGATGAGACAGAGGATTTTAGATAACTAATCAATGATGTTCACACAAAACTTCTTAATCAACTTAAGGAGATGAAGGAAAATATGACTAAAGAGACCCTGAGAGAGCATAAAGAAAAATTTGAAAGTCTGAAAAGAAATATAACAGAGCTATTGGGAATGAAAAACACAAGGGATGAGAATATAAATACATTAGAGGCATAAAACAACAGATTTAACATAGCAGGACAACAAATAAGTGAAATTGAGGACAGAACATTTGAACTTGAAAAGATAGGAGAACAGAGAGAAAAAAGAATAGAAAAATAGAAGTGTCTTAGGAAATTGAATGCCAACATATAATGTGTAAGCATATACTGTAGAGGTGTCCCAGAAGGAGAAGAGTATGGAAAAGGTGCAGAAAGAATATTTGATAAAATAATGACCAAAAACTTAAAAAAAAACTTTATGAAAGGCATAAATATTAATATTCAAGAAGAGGTACTTCTGGGAAGATGGCTGACTAGAAAGACACAGGACTTTTCTCCTCCAGAAAAATAGCTAGAAGAAAGGCTGAAACAGCCTAGAAAAAGATCTTCTCATGTTTAGGACACCAAGCAACACCTGGACACTGCCCAGAGGAGAGAAGGACAAAGGAGGGAAATTGTGACTACAGAATAGTGAGTTGAACCAGCAGCTGCTGCTGGCAGCACCCTCCCCCACACAAAAGACACTTTAAAATTCTCAGGCATCTGGGCCTGCAGCTACAGACACAGGGGTTCTAGGGATCTACCTTTCCAGGATAAAGGGGAGAAAGAGCCACACAGCCTAAGACTGACTCAGCTTCTGACCCAAAAATTTGCTCTGCTGTGTCTCACCAACCCTTCCAAGATTGGAGGGATGACACCATGGTTTGCCCTGGGAGCCATAACAGGACTGAGAAATCTGACCCACAAAATCTCCCTCTCTTTTACCAGGGACTGATTGCTGAGGACACACCTCCCCAGGAAATGTGTGAGAGAGGGACATAGCCGAAGGCTGACTCAGCTTTTCATTTAAAAATTTGGTCTGTTGCATCCCAGGAAATATTCCAGGCCAGGTAGGGCTGCTCCATTGTTTGCCTTGGGAGCCAACAAGGGGCTAAAGATATACAACCCTCCCAATCCTCCCAATATCCTTCTCTACTAACTGATTGTTGAGGACTCAGAAGGGAGTGGAAATATTTACTAGCTGGGGAAAAGAGAAGGGGCTACCAGAGAAGCCTGGAGAATGTCAGAGAAAATTTGAATTACAAGGTTCTTAGCCACCACGTAGGAAGCTTTAGCACATTGATCCAATCTGTGTTGCAATAAATATGCTCCTACCTGTCATTGAACTGAGAGCTGCCAAAGATCATCATCTGCTGGAAGATTAAGGAAATGCATGTGAGAAAATTAAAAATAAGTTGGAGAGGAATTTTTGAGTCTCTACAGCCTCCCTTCCCAAGGCTCAAGGAAGCGAGTATGCAACCAATTACTGGGTCCAGTGCCCAATTTTGAGTAACCAGCAAGGACAATCCTAACAATGCAGATTGAGACAAGACTCAAAGAGCAGTGGTAACACACAGCCTCCTGCCAAGAAATCCCTACAAAAGAGAAAGAAGTTGAGCATTTGAGTAAGCTACATCCTAATCAGATGCCTAGATGTAAGCAAAAAATTATGAGCATATTAACAAAATAGAAGATATGGCCCAAGAAAATGAATATATCAAAGCCCCAAAAGTGATGCAAGATTTAAGAAAAATAATCAGTGAGAAGCACACAAATTTTCAAAATCAAATTAATATTTTGAAAGACTCTATGGTTAAAGAGGTAAATGGCATTAAGAAGACATTGAGTGAGTGCAAAAAAGAATTTGAAATCTTGAACAGAAAAGTATCAGAGTTATGTGAATGAAAGACAAAATAGGTGAGATCAAAAACACATTAGACACCCCAAAGACTCCAGTCTCTTGGAAGTACACCTACAAACTCTAACATCAAGTATAGATTTAAATAGAAAGGAAGACATAATTGAGTCCAACTCTGTCACACTCAGGAGTACAAACTCCAAATTAGGGCCCAATGGTTAGGCACCAAACTCTGGAGCTATATGCCCTGACCATAGGACTTGTCTTTCTCCACAACCCTCAGTAACCGCACTGTTTGGAGATAGTATCCACTTGGGTAGTCTATGAGATCCTGCTGAGAAGTGCATAAGCATTACTTCTGGAATGACCTCCCAACACATTTTGAAGTCTCTTAGCTATATAAACTCATTTGTTTTTACCTTTTTCCCTTTTTATTCAAGGTCTTGTTCTAGTTGCTTTGCTAGTTAGTGCTTGGTAGTAATACCTCATTGCCAGGGAGCCTCATTCCCAGGAGTCATGTCACACACTGGGGGAAAGGTAATGTATTTATACGGTAAATTTCACTTAGAGAGAGGCCACATTTGAACAACAAGGAGTCTCTCAGGAGGCAACACATAGACACCCCAGAGCACTAGGCTAAATTTCAATTTAAATAGCAAAATCTCATAAGCATAGTCATCAATATCAAGGGCCCATCAATGTATAATAATCCTTCACCAGTCATTTCCCCTGCACTTGGGGGACTGTTGCTGCTCCAAGACTGTAGTCTTTGGGCTGTCCATGTGCTAGCTAGCCCCAAAGCTTCCACAGAGTTTCAATGCCTACTCTCCAGTTGATTGGACTCACCCAGGGCAACTAATAGGAGGTGCGGATTGGCCAACACCATCCAAGGAAATGAGAGAGCCTACATCTGTAAGCAAGAGAGTTACATCCATCAGCTGTATGGGACTGAAGCTATCTCTCCATTAGAGGTGAAGTGGGCATCACCATCCCAGAATCCTCAGGATTGGGTAAGGAACTATGGACTAGAATATACTTACTGGTATTTTACAATAGACACATTGTGATTCCAGCAATGGAAGAAATTACAACACTGATATGGAGGCAGTGGCCACTGGAGACTCTGGGGGCAGGGAAAGGGAAAAACAATTGTAATACAGGGGCTTTTTCAGGACTTGGGAATCATCCTGAATGACATTGTAATGACAGATATAGGCCATTTTATATTATGCAATAACATGCAGAACTGTGTGGGAGAGAATGTAGACTACAATGTGAACTATGGTCCATGCTCAGTGGTAAGGCCCCACAATGCATTTATCAATTGCAATGAATGTGCCACATTAATGAAGGGTGTTTTTTATGTGGGAGGGTGTGGGAGTTTTGGGGAGTGGGGCATATGGGAATCCCTATATTTTTGTGTAAAATTTATGTAATCTATGTATCATTTAAAAAATAAAAAAAATATTGTGAAAAAGAAAAAAAACACATTAGAGGCATACAAGAGCAGACTCAAAATGAAAGAAGAAAGAATAAGTGATACAGAAGACAGAACAGCAGAATTTGAAGAGAGAAAAGAATGGGGAAAAAAAATGAACAAAGGCTCAGAAAGTTGAATGACAACATGAAATGCAACAACATACATATCATGGGAGTTCCAGCAGGAGAAGAGAAGGGGAAAGGGAAAGAAAAAGTATTTGAGAAAGTAATAGTTGAAAAGTTTCCAACTCTCACAAAAGAAATTAATTTATACATCCAGGAAGCACACTGTACCCAATCAGAAAAAATCCAAATTGACCTACTCTAAGACACATACTACTCAGAATATCATATGTCAAAGATGAAAAGAAAATTCTTAGAGCAGAAAGGGAGAAGCAAACCATGACATAAAAGAAACACCCAGTAAGACTTGGCAGAGATTTCTCTTCAGAAACCATGTAGGTGATGAGACAGTGGTATGATACAATTAGGATACTGAAACAGAAGAACTGCCAGCCAAGAGTTCTTTATCCAACAAAATTGTCCTTCAAATATGAAGGTGAGTATAAAATATTCACAAACAAACAGAAACCAAGGGAATTTGCAAAAAAGAACCCACCTTTGCTGGAAAAATTAAAGGAAGCCTTAGAACCTGAAATAAAAAGACAAGAGAGAGGAGCTTGGAGGAGAGTATAGAAGAAAGAATAGTAGAAAGGGTAAGCAAAAGAGTAAAAATACACAAAAATATAATATGACACATGGAAACTAAAGAATAAAATGGTGGATGTAAATAGTGCATTTACAGTAATATCATTGAATGTGAATGGATTAAACTCCCCAATCAAAAGATACAAGCTGATAGAATGGATAAAAGAAAACAAAAAGAAAACATGAGCCATCCATATGCTGCTTATACTAAACTCAACTTAAACCCAGGGATATGAAACAGCTGAAAGTGTAAGGTTGGAAAAAGGAACTACATTCAAATAGTAACTAAAAAAGAGCAGGGGTAGCTATACTAATATCAGACAAAACAGACTTTAAATGCAAAAAGTTATAGGAGCTACAGAAGGCCATTATATATTAATAAAAGTGATAATCCATCAGGAAGATATAACAGTCATAAATATCTATGCACATAACCAGGGTGCCCCAAAATGCATGAGACATGCTGTAGCAAAACTGAAGGGAGAAATAGCGATCTCTACAATAATCATTGGAGAATTCAACATCCTACTCACATCATTAAATAGAACAACTAGACAGAAGATCAAAAAGGAAACAGAGAACATGAACAATATGATAAATGAGTTACACCTATTGGATATATACAGAACACTGCATCTAAACTCAGCGTGTTATTCATTCTTTTAAAGTGCCCATGGATTTTTCTCCAGGAGAGACCACATGTTAGGGCATGATTCAGCTCTTAATAAATATAAAAAAGATTAAAATTATACAAAGCACCTTCTCAGATCATAATGGAATGAAAGTGGAAATCAATAATAGATGGGGAAAAAGTAATTTTGTGTATGTGTGGAGCTGAACAACACAATCCTAAATAATCAGTGGGTCAAAGAAGAAGTTGTAAGTGAAATCAGTATATATATTGAGACAAATGTAAATGAGAACACAACTTATCAAAGCATATGGGATAAAGTGAAGGCAGACTTGAGAAGGAAATTTATAACCCTAATTGCCTATCTTAAAAAAGAAGAAATAGTTAAACTCTAATATTTAACTGAATAACTAAAGAAAGTAGAAAAAGAACAGCAAACCAATTCCAAAGCAAGCAGAAGGAAAGAAATAATAGAGATTAGTTAGAAATAAATAAAATTGAGAACAACAACAAAAATAGAGAAAATCAACAAAACCAAAAGCTGGTTCTTTGAGCCTATCAATAAAATTGTCAAACCCCTAGCTAGACTAACAAAGAAAAAGAGAGAAAAAATGCAAATAAATGCAATCAGAAATAAAAGCAAGGAAGTTACAACTAAACCCAAAGAAATAAAAAGAATCATAAGAGGATATTATGAGAAATTGTATGCCAACAAACTAGACAACCTAGAAGAAATGGACAAATTCCTAGAAATGCACAAACAAACTTTGCTGATGGTAAAAGAAAACAAGATCTTAAAAACCAATCACATTTAAGGATATTGAATCTGTCATCAAAAATCTCCCAGCAAAGAGAAGTCCAGGACCAGAAGGGTTCACAAGTGAATTCCACCAAGCATTTCAAAAAGAATTAATGATAATCCATTTAAACTCTTCCAAAAAACTGAAGAAAATGGAAAATTACCCAACATATTTTATGAAGCCAAAATCACCTGAATATCAAAGTCAGATAAAAAATACTACAAGAAAAGAAAATTACAGACCAATCTCTCTAATGAATATAGATGCAAAATTCTCAACAAAATACTTGCAAATCAAATCCAACAGCATATCAAAATGTTTATACATCACAACCAAGTGGGATTTACTCCTGATATGCAAGGCTCGTTCATCATAAGAAAGTCAATCAACATAATACACCACATTGACAAATTGAAGGAAAAGAAAAAAAAATACACATGATCATCTCAATCAAAGAAGAAAGGTATTTGACAAAATCCAGTATCCTTTCTTGATAAAAAACACTTCAAAGATAGAAATAGAAGTAGGCAAGATGGCATCCGCTCAAGTGGGTGCTCACCATGTCTCTCACAATAGACTGCTAATTGGGGACTGGATCCTGCCTGAGTGAGCTTTTCTGGGAGCCCACAGAGCAGGAGCCTTTGGGGCACAGATCTGGAGGGAGCTGGACAGGGAGATAGATTGCTCAAGATAAAACTGTGAGTTTTTAGCCCTATGCCTGGAAATCACAGGCAGCTAAGCCCCAGCCTCAGGGCAAAGGGCCAGGGTGATCCCCATTCCTGCCTGCCACCCAGCATGAGGGAGCATTCTGTGAGAGTGGGAGGGTTCTGGCAAGGGGTGATGAGGGGTTTCCTTTCTGTGGATTAGGTTGCCTGGACCTCCTCTGAGCTTTGGGGAGCACACCTCCTTTGTCTTGAGGTAGCATCAGGCAGAGGGGAGAGGTGAATCTGATGAGGAAGCCTGATTTACCTAAACACCCTGGGATACAGAGGCTTGGCCTGAGAAAGGGCAGAGTCAGGCAATTTAACAGTTCTGCATTGAGAACTTCCAGAAATTCAATGCCTCTAAGGGAATCAGGCAGTGGGAAGGGCTTAATAAGTCTCCAAGGGCCTATTTAGGGTCTCCTGGGGGGAGGGGGTGGTCTCTAAGGGGGTTGAGAATCATTTCTGTACTGTGAACTCAGTCGTCAGGGCCCCATTTAAATTTCAAAATAGAACTCAACCAGACCAGGACACAGGAAGGGGGATCTACTCACACAGCCACCTGAATCCTGCTCCTCTAGGTAAGTCAAACCTGCCCAAGGGAAAGTGACTGAATACCTTTTTGAAGATTTTACTAACCCAGTTAGAAAGGTAGCTCAGTGGAGGAGTTTCCACCTTGAATATATTAGGCCCCTAGTTTGATTCCTGGCTCTTCTAAGAGTAGTGATCCACCAGGATAACTAAAATCCAGCTGATACTGTAGGACAGGGAAAACATAGACAATATTTTTGTACTAGCTTCTTTTGGGTCCCTTATTTTTCAAAAAAAATAATAACTTAAGTTACTCACTAAAACCCACCTCAAAACCTGCAGAGTTGAGCCTTTTTGATGA
>JAQZBX010049131.1:0-20007 GCA_029593785.1 Cabassous unicinctus | reverse complement strand
CAAACATCTTACAACATGCAATTACCATCAAAATCAATCTCCATTCAGTTAATGCAAACATATCTTTTATTTCTTCATTTCAAATACTTCATTTAGATGATGTAATATTAGCTTATTTCATCAGTAAAACTGTATAACTTAGAGAGAACATATTTAAGCAAACAAAATTGTCAGAAATACTACTTTTTTTAGTTTACAATTTTATCAATATTTCAGTGAAATATATTATGAAACATTTACAAAGACAGAGTTCTGAAACAGCTTTCCTTAATTGATTCTAAGTGAGCCTTATGTTACACTGATATTCTAGGAGCCATTTGTAAAAATACTCCCATTCAGCAAACATAGGTTTAAATCGAGGGTTAAGATTTTCCCTGAAATAATTATGTTTAGCTGGATCAAAACAGCCCCCTTGTGGGAATGCAAATTAAGGTTTATTAGAAATTAGCCTAACCCATTTACTAAGATAGTTGCAACTGATGGATATAGGATGAACAAACACCTGAAAGTAATTTGTTTTTCTCTCTGTTGCTAGGATACAAAGAAAAGAATTGTTTTTAAATTAGGAGGTAATGAAAGGCAAACCTCTCTTTCTGCCAAATTCCACTTTTGGTGGTCGAAAATATCCTGTTGAAGCAATGAAGTATGAAAACCAGCTTCAGCTGGTTGGCTGAACCTGTACAGAAGAAGCCCCTTGTTCTCCTCACTTCAACTTGCTTAATTAACATAGTAAAACTCACACTCAGGGGGAGAGTTATCATCCCTTTTTTCATCATTCAATGTCTGTGCAATCGTGATTTCCTGAACATATTAATCATACAATTATATAACTAGCTATGTGTGTTCATCCATGTGCATAAAAGCTAAGCCACAATCAAACCAAATGCAAAGTAGTAACAGATATTTAAGCAAGAGCAAAACCACTGCACAGGGAGTCAAATCTGAGTCATAGATTCCCATGAATGGCTTCATGCTTTATGTCTCCTCTGGGAATTGTTTCTATTGCTCAAAATTAGACTCATAAGATTCTTTCAACTTGGTGTATACAGCTGTTGCTCTTTCTCCATTCTTCTTTGAACATTCTGGTTTTCTGAGTTTATAGTATCACAACAGTACTACAAACAATGCTTCTTAGATTCAAATATCCTCAGGCACATGTGCAATATATGCAGGAGGTGTGCACCTCGGGGGCCATGCTCGGGTTCAGGGTGTGCACACACAGAGCTTTAACAGATAAGGTCAAACTGAAATCCAGTGATAGTGAAGCAATACACATGTGTTACATTGCAGTTTCTGCAGTTGTTCCTCAGCTTCTTCCCATCCAAACCCTCCATTCTCTTCTGGGATTGAAGAGGCCTACATCATTTTCAACACTGTTATAAATGTGTTGAAAATTTAATATTTAATTAGTCTGAGAAATATCTGGCATCTGCACCCTCTGAGGTTTTCTGCATACATTGAACTATCTCACAACTTCACTTGTATTCTTGTGGGCCCTGGGTCCCAGAACTTTCTGGGAATCCTGCATTTTTTTTACGGTCACAAGCCTAATGGTGCTCATTCTGGTGATGTTATTGCTGTAGCCAATGCTGTAACGTGAATTTTGACATTTCCTTCCTGACACCAACAGGTTTTATCTTGGCATTGCTGTTTCTTTAGCTGATCCAAGATTGGGAAGGTGAGAGTACAACTGGAAGCAGGTGACTGGAGTCTGTGCCTGAGACTGAGGAGAGGTACAGTAAGAGAAGGCTCCTCATGTGGTCAATACTGGAGGCCAAGGGATGCAGCAAGGTGAAAGGAAGAAGGAGCAGGAAGTCTCCTTTCGGTGACCTGAAACCTCTGCTGCACCAGACCCCACGTCCCATGCTTTTATCTGCACCTGTCCACCTTGCCAAATTCTACATGGGGCACGTACATCATATGGGGCATCTGTGAATTTATACTAGTCCCCAAATCAGGTGACACCCCTGCCTGAATCCTGTCTCCCAGGCATTTCTGGGCAAGATCACTTGAAACTCCATCTTACCAGTACTCATTCCTGCCTAGTCTGGAGACACCCACAGTTTCTAGGTGAATTCACAGAGCAGCAGCTTCACACTGTCATTTGGGAACAGGGCAGCTCTCCAACCCTTTGTCCCTAGCTGTTAGAGTTTGCGAAGCACTGCCAATGAAAAATAAAAGAAATAGGTTGGCTTTTCTTGGAATTTATTAGCATTAAAGCTTACCATTCTGAGGCTGTGAAAATGTCCAAATAAAGTTATCCTCAAAACTGCTGTCTTAACAAGGGTCAGCTGCAGCTGGATTCCTGCCAAGGCAAAATGTTGGGCTTGCCTGGCTCTCTCTGATGTCTCCTCCAAACACACTTTCTCCCTGTGCTCAGCAGTGGGCAATCAGGCACAATTGCTCACCCATCCCCCTTCCCTGGCCTTGGTGTATTCAGCTTCAAGCTGCTCCATGACTGCAGCCTCTGGCCTCTCCCTCAGCCTCTCAGGGTTTCTGTGTCTCTCCACAGCTGTAGGAGATCCTGGATCACCCTCCCACATGGCAGGGTAAACATGGCAGCACTCTTTCTCTGTGTGTTACTTATATGTAGGACCTCAGTATAATGATTGTGGTCCATCCTGGGGTCTGAAAACTACTCAGAGCACCTTAACTAAACTAAAGCAATATAACAAAAAGTGACCTAAACCAAAGGTCCCTTATCTGAACCTAACCAAAAAGGCCTACATACAAAAGGCTTATAACCACAGCAATGGTATAGTAAGAACATATTTTTCCAGGGTCCACACAAGACTCAAATGAGGGCATTAACCCAGGACACAGGGATCAGGAGAGGTCTCTTAAGACTGGGAACAAAGGAACTCATGAATCAGTGGCTGTACTTTGGGTGTGTCCATCATTGAGCAAAATGGGGTGCTGACCACCATTGCACTGGTCCCTAGAATGGTCCCAAGAAGAAATCAATATATGGTTCTTTCTCCACCAAATCTTAGCTGAGGTGTGTAACTCAGAGAGGTGTGCCATTATTTCCAGCCCCTGAGTACGAGCGCACAGAATTTGCCTGGGGTTTGGGTGGTGCAGCAAGCAGGCTGTTAAATTGTAAACCTGTAATTTCTTCTCCAAACAACTGATTACATTTACAACACAATGGAAAATTTCAACCCTAAGGGTGCCGTCTAAAGCAGTGGAGATTGTACAGGGCCTGAGATTTAATTCATCTCAATCCTTCAGGAAGGAGTGAAAGAAATACTTTTATAGATGAGGATAAAGTAATAAAGTTTGCTACCAGCAACTCACTTTAAAAGAAATGTAAAAGAATATTCTCCAGGCAGAAAGAAAATAATCACAGAAGGTTCAAGATTCAGGATACATTGAAGAAAAATATCTGTTAATTAAATTCATATATTTAATGACTGTTGAATGGATAAAGTAATAACGATATCCATGGTTTAGGACATCAATAAAGTGTTGAAATACACCATAAAATAATATATAGCTTA
Organism: Cabassous unicinctus; assembly: GCA_029593785.1. Lineage (NCBI taxonomy): Eukaryota > Metazoa > Chordata > Mammalia > Cingulata > Chlamyphoridae > Cabassous > Cabassous unicinctus. The sequence goes on along the minus strand of JAQZBX010049131.1, from coordinate 16,507 downwards.
AGATGGGTAAATTGATATGTAGCATTTTGATATCATTATGAATTCCAAAGAGAAATATTATTATCCTTGAAAACTGGTCATTTAATCTGGGTATCATAAAGTTATGATAAGGGTGTTGAGACCTGCCCTTTGGTGGGTGGTCTCTCAAACATAAAAAGACATGGCAAAGGACAGAGCTGGGGTAGTTTTTCATGTTGGAGTTCTGATGTGCAAGCACAGAAGGCCTCGGGGAAAAAGAGACAAGCCATTCACCTGACAGTTCACAGCTGGCCTTGTGGAGTGAGGCAAAGCTTAGAGAGCCTCATAGTCTACAGCTGACATTGTGGAGGAAACAGAGTGGTTGAGCCCAGAGAGAAACGCAGCCCTGGGAAATGAGGAACCCAAGAAGTCTGAATCCTGACAAATGTAGGCTGCTCTCTTGCTCCAAGATGGTAAGAGACTTTGGTGAAGAAAGAAACTGATGCTTTATGACCTGGTAACTGTAAGCTTGTACCCCAAGTAAATACCCTTCACAAAGACCAACAGCTTTCTGGTATTTTTTCTATCAGCACCCCTTTGGCTAACTAATACAGGATATAAAATGTTTTCAAATATATTATTTGGCAAGTCAATAACAAATAGTAAGTGCAGATTTGGAAAGGGAGGCAAAAGTGTTATAATTTCCCTGGTAAACTTTAAAGAATATTAAGTAGTGCATCTCATCCAAATAAATAGAAGAAGAAAAAAATTGAGCAAAAATAGTCGAAAACAAAGAACTCAGGGTTCCTTGGTAACAATTTTGGCCTTTATTCTGCGGCCAAATTACTTGTGAATCTTTGGAAGCTGCACCTTTCTCATCGTTCAGAAGCCTGAAAGTTCCAGGATTGATTTATGCGGTTTTGTTTGTCCCCAACATAAATCAAGTGCTGTATCCCTTCCTCATTTCCTAGTTATGAAGTCACCAAACTGGATGTGATGCTCATTTAAAGCAAGAAGAGCCATGAATGATAGAACAAATAAAAAGGAGATATATTTGTGCATTCCAAATTGGATGATTAGATGATTGATATTGGATCTTTACTGTTTTCCAATGAATGCATTCAATGCTTTAAATTTCCCTCTAAGCACTGCTTCTACTGCACCTCACAAACTATGAAGAAGCATAGGACATAAGAAGAAGAAAGAATCAAATAACAAAAGGCTTGTGAGTGAAGCTATATCCACTTCCACAGCAGTACAGATGGAACATGAAGGCAGAAAATGTAAGAAAGTTTGGAAAGTATTTTCTCTGACTGCAATCATTGTTTCCTCAATATAACACTTCTATGGATGTAACTTCATTTTGAAGGAATTTACATCATGCTCACATAAGCATGAAAGAATCTCTGTAGGGAAAAGGAATGAAGACAATGAGTTTTGGCAGTTTGCCCCACATGGTGGTCCTTTCCTTTATGTGTAATGAGTGTGGAGATTTCTTGGAAATTCAACCTCATGGTTTTACCTGAGAATTAATCCTTCAGAGAAACCATTTGGGATGTCATGAATTTGTCAAAGCTAGAGTCACATCAAAGCATCATGGAGGAGTAAATCCCAGTGTATGTAAGGAATAAAGGAAATCCCTCAGCCAGGCATTTAAAGTCATTGAGTATGAAATATTCATACATTAGTTAGTATTGTAATGAACATAGGAATGCTTCCATCTGAAACAAAACCTCAGGGAATATGAGAAAATTCAAACTAGAGTGAAGCCATATGAGTGTCCTGAATGTAGTCTGCTCTTTACAGTCGTTTTTTACTCCTTATTTTTAAAGCCATACAGGGGAACAAGCATAGAAATGTAATACATGGGGGAAAGTTTCCAACGTGACAGAAAACCTCTTTATTCATTTGAAAATTCTTTCTGAAGAGAAATCATATATATGTGGGAGAGCTTTAATTCAAATATCAAATCTCAGATACAAGAGATTTCCTACTGTAAAGAAACCCTATTTAGGTAAGGCATGTGAAAAAGCCTTTAGGTACAAATCATATCTCACAGAACATGAAAAAAACACATAGTGGACAGAAACAAAATGAATGTAAAGGATGCAGAGAAGCCTTCAGTCAAAAGCAATAGTTCATTAAACATCAGAGCATTATTTCTGGAGAAAAACCCTATATAGGCAATGAATGTGTGAAAGCCTTCAACCAGAAGGAAACCTCATTAACCATCTGAGAATACATGCTGGAGAGAAAGCCTATGAATGTGATGGATGTGGGAGTGCTTTCATTCAGAATTCAAGCCTCATTGAACCCCAGAGAAGACCAAGTGGAAAGAAACCCTATATATGTAAGGAATGTAGGAAAGCCTTCAGTAGCAAATCAAATCTCTCTAACCATGGGAAAATTCATAGTGAATGGAAACCCTATATATGTAAGGAATGTAGAATAGCCTTCAGCCAGAGGTAGTATCTCATTAAACATTACAACATTCATACTGGAGAGAAACCCTGTGAATGTAATGAATGTGAATCTCCAAAGAATCTCCCCCTCCAGTCTGTGCACCTTGTTGCCAATCTTTTAAGGAAGGAGGTATGCCTGTGCAATTCAGGATGTCTTTCTCCTCTTGGAAAGGTGCACTTGCAGTTTCTTCTTATATCTGCTCTTCCCACATTTTCTTCCACACTAATCTGTGTTCAATTTTTATCACTAACTTATTTATCAGAATTCAAAATTTCTCTTAATTTATGTAAACGTGGGCATTCCACTTATTTCAAATTATCCTAGATGTTTTCATTGATTCTTCACTCCATTACATTCTCGGTAAGCATATAAAAAAACTACCATTTTAAAAATAATGTGGCCCATTTTTGTAGCCTTTTCTTATAAGGCACCCCAACGATTAATATTTTTTTCAGATTCTTCACCTGATTATGATGTGGATTCAAGTTTAACAGTTTAACAGCCACTGAACTACTGTGGCCTGTTCTCTATGTCACTCCAATTTTCCTTATTATTTTAAATCAGAAATGATCCTTTCATAATTAGACAATATACATCTAATCTCATGTATTTTAAGAAGTTAGAAATCTTATTTACATTCTTAAGTTGTACTCCAATATTTTTCTCATATGTGTTTGGTGTGGGAGAGATGAAACTAGGGAATGCATGTATTTACAAAAGAAATGTGTACCCAAAAGAATCTGCCAAAGGAGATAATTCTGAAGAAGGAGGAATGGTGGTTGAGGCTAGAGAAAGAATTTTGGTGTTTGCCATAACACACATAAATTATTTTTATATTCTTTGCATGGATAATTTGGTTATAATTCAAAAGAAATTATGAAAATAGTACACAACGAAATCATGCAAAGTGGTTGATTTGAACATATTGATTTGTATCTGTAACAATACTCAGGGGGACTTCCCCTCAACCTTTTCAAATATAGTCACCCATAAAGGAAAAGTGCTCACTCCCCTCAGACCCTTAACCAGCTGCCTGGACCGGTGGAGGCCTCCCTCAGTAAGAGTTAGCATGGTGCCCAAAGAGCATGTACACAACCATGTGAAGACCACACTGCTCTCTACACATATCCAGTTAGAGGGCTGTTAGCACAACAGCAGAAGACAGACTTCCTGCACCTTTCTACCCAGTGAAGACCTGCTAGAGTGACTCACATTGCTAAATGAGGCTGTGAGTGCTGAGCAGGCCTTTCTCTCTGTCCTCCTTTAGAGATCCAGAAACTATGATTATGGTTTTCATTGGGGCTCTAAGAGTTTGCTTTCCAAACAGGACATTCCCTCTCTGGCTTTGGGGAACAGCAGTGAACACATGTTACATTCCAACTTCCTTCAGTTGTTCATGAGCTTTTCCCATCACACCCCTCTGTTCCTTCTCGGTTTGAATACGCCTGCATCATTTCCAACACTGGTAAAAATGTGTTGAAAATTTAATATTTATTTAGTCTGAGAAATATCTGGCATCTGCACCATCTGAGGTTTTCTGCAGACTGCACAACCTAACTTCTATTCTTATTAACCCCAGGTCCCAGGATTTTCTAGGATTCCTGTACTATTTATTAGGGTCACTAGCCTAATGGTGCTCATTCTGGTGATGTTATTGCTGTAGCCAATGCTGTAAAGTGAATTTTGACATTTCCTTCCTGACACCAACAGGTTTTATCTTGGCATTGCTCTTTTTTAATTGCCCCAAGATTGCAGAAGTTGAATGTAGAACTGGAAGCAGGAGATCTGAGTCTGTGACTTAGACCCAGTAGGGGTAGAGTAAGAGGATGCTCCTCAGAGGGTCATTGCTGGAGGCCAAGGGAAGCAGGTAATGGCAAAAGGAGCAGGAGCAGAAAGCCTCTTCTCTGTGCCCTGACACCTCTGATGCACAAGACCCAAGGCCGCATGGTTTTATCTGCCTGTGCCCACCTGACCAAACCTTGCCTGGGGCACATACAACATACTGGGGCATATGTGACTTTATACTAGTCCCCAAACCATGTGAATCTCCTTCCTAACTCCCTGTATTGTGGGCCTTGCTGGCCAAGTGCACTTCCCCCTCCGTCTTACATTTACTCATTCCCACGTATTATGGGGACACCCACAGTTTATAGGTGAATTCCCTTAGCAGCAGCATCACACTGCCATTTGGGAACAGGGCATGTCTCCCATCCTGTGTCCTTGGCTGTTTGAGTTTACCAAGTGTTGCCAATGCAAAATACCAGACATAAGTTGGCTTTTAATGGAATTTATTAGGGTTAAATATTACAGTTCTGAGGCTGTGAAAATGGCCAAGTCAAGTCATCATCAATAATGTTGTCTTAACAAGGGTCAGCTGCTGATAGACTTCTGCCAAGGCAAAATGTTGGCCCTGCCTGTCTCTCTCTGCCTTCTCCTCCTAACTCATTTTCTTCCTTAGCTCAGCAGTGGACCATCAGACACAATTGCTCACACCTCTCCCTTCTTCTCTGGCCTAGATGTCTTCAGCTTCAATCTGCTCCAAGACCCCAACCTCTGGCCTCTCCCTTAGCCTCTCAGGGTTTCTGTGTGCCTACACAGCTGTAGAAGATCCTGGAACCCTCTCCGACATGGCAGGGTAAACATGGCAGCATGCTATCTCTGTGTGTTCCATGTATGTAGGACTTCACCACAATGATTGGGTTCCATCCTGGTGCCTGAAATCTTATCAGAAGCCCTTAACTAAACTAAAGCAATCTAATAAAAAGTGGCATAAATGAAAGGTCCCTTATTTGGATCTAACCAAAATGTCATACATAAAAAAGGCTTACACACACAGCAATGGGTAAGTAAGAACAAACTATTCTGGGATCCACACAAGATTAAAACGAGGACATTAACCCAGGGCAAAGGGGTCAGAAGGGGTCTCCTAAGTCTGGTAGAAATGGGAACTCATGAAGCAGTGGCTGTACTTTGGGTGTGGCCATCTTTGAGCAAAATGTGGGGCTGACCACAATTGCAATGGTCCCTAAAATGGTACCAAGAAACTCAATATACTGTGCATTCTCCACCAAATCTCAACTCCAAAATCACACGTATAACTGAGAGAGCTGTGCCATTATTCCCATGACCAGTGGCAGAGTGCACAGATTTTGCCTGGGGGATAGGGGTCCAGGAAGCAGGCTGTGAAACTGAAAGCCCATAATTTCTTCTCCAAAGAAGTGATTTCATTTACAACAGAATGGAGAAATTCAACCCTAAATGTGCTCTCAACAGCAGTGGAGATTGTCGAGGGCCTGAGATTTATTTAATCTCAATCCTTCAGGAAGAACTGAAATAAAAACATTTAAACATGAGTAAAATCTAATAAAGTTAGCTGGAGGCAGCTCACTTTAAAAGAAATGTAAAATATAATTCTTCAGGGAAAGAAAATAAACTCAGAAGGTTCAAGATTCAGGATGGATTGAAGAAAAATATCTGTTATTTAAATTCATATATTTCACGACTAATGAGTGGATAAAGTAATAATGATATCCGTGGCCTAGGACATCAATAAAGTGTTAAAATACACCACAAAATAATATATAACATAAGATGTGTAAATGGATAAGTACCAGTTTGATATCTTTAAGAATTCCAAAAATAGATATTGGATAATGCTTATAAACTGCTCTGTTAATCTCGGCATGATTAAGTTATGATAATGGCGTTGAATGGACCGCAGTCCATAAGACATTGAGCCCTGCCCCTTGGTGGGTGGGGTCTCAAACATAAAAAGAAAAAGCAAAAGACAAAGCTGGAGAAGTTTTTGAAGTTGGAGTTCTGATGAGCAAGCACAGAAGGCCCCAGGGAAAAGAAAAAAGCCATTCACGTGACAGTTCACTGCTGGCCTTGTGGAAGAAACAGTGGAGCTGAGCCTAGAGAAATGCCGTCCTGGGAAGAGAGGAACCCAAGAAACCTGGACCCTGGCAAATGACAGGAGCTGTCTTGCTCCAAGATGGGGTAACAGACTATGGTGAAAAAAAGGAACTTATGCTTTATGGCCTGGTAACTAAGTTTCTACCCCAAATACAAACCCTTTATAAAGACTAACATATTTCTCGTATTTTGCATCAGATCCCCTTTGGCTAATACAGGGTATATGATTTAAAACACATTATTTGGCCAGTCAATAAGGAATAATATGTGGTCGTTTGGAAAGGCAAGCAAGAATGTTATAATTTCCCCAGTAAACTTTAAAGAATATTAAATAGTGCATCTCATCCAAATACATAGAAGAAAAAATATATTGAACAAAAATTGTCAGTCCAAGACAAAGTATTCAGGAATTCCTGGGTTGCCATTTTTGGTCTTTGTTCTGGGGCCACTTTACTCGAGCATCTTTGGAAACTATACGTTTCTTATACTTCAGAAGCCTCAGTGCTCCCAGGTTGATTTATGGGGCATTGTTTTCTCCCCATCAAAAATCAAGGCTATATCACTTTTGCATTTCCTAGTTATGAGGTCACCGAACTAGATGTGATGCTCATTTGAAGCAAAAGAGCTATGAATGATAGAACAAATAAAAAGCAGATATTGTTGTGCTTCCCAAATGTACACTTAGATGATTGATATTGGATCTTTACAATTTTCTAATGAATGCATTCAATGCTATAATTTCCCTCTAAGAAATGCCTTTGCTACACCCCACAAACTATGAAGAAGCATAGGACATGAAGAAGCAGAAAGATACACATAACAAAAGGCTTGTGGATGAAGGTATATCCACTTCCACAACATTACAGACTTAAGTTGAAGGCAGAGAATGCAAGAAAGCTGGGAAAATATTTTCTCTGACATCAAGCATTGTTACCTCAAAATAACACTTCTATGAATATGACTTCACTTTGAAGGAATTTGCATCAAGCTTACATAAGCATGAGGGAATGTGTAAAGAAAAAAAGAGAAGACAATGAGTTTTGCCAGTTTGCCCTACATGATAGTCCTCCCCTTGAAGTGTAATGACTGTGAAGGTTTCTTGGAAATTCAACCTCATGAGATACCTGAGAATTAATCCTTTAGGGAAAGCATTTGGGATTTCATGAATTTTGGAATGCTAGAGTCACATCAAAGAAATATGCAGAAGTAAAACCCTGTATATGTAAGGAATATTGGAAATCCTTCAGCCAGGCATTAAATCTCATTGAGCATGAAATATTCATACATTTGTTAGTATTGTAATGAACATGGGAATGCTTCCATCTGAAAGAAAACCTCATGGAAAATGAGAAAACTCAAACTAGAGAGACACCATATGAGTGTTCTGAATGTAGTCTGCTTTTACAATCATTTTTTACTCCTCATTTTAAAAGCCATACAAGGGAACATGCAAGGAACTGTAATACATGTGGGAAAGTTTTCAACCTGACAGAAAACCTCTTTATTCATTGGAAAATTCTTACTGAAGAGAAATCATATATATGTGGGAGTGCTTTATTCAAATGTCAAATAACAGATACAACAGATTTCCTACTGCAAAGAAACCCGATGCATGTAAGGCATGTGAAAATGCCTTTAGGTACAAATCATATCTCACAGAATACGAAGAAAACTTATAGTGGACAGAAGCAAACTGAATGTAAAGAATGCAGAAAAGCCTTCAGCCAAAAGCAATAATTCCATAAGCATCAGAGCTTTCATTCTGGAGAAAAACAATATGTATGCAATCAATGTGGAAAAGCCTTCAACCAGAAGGAAAACCTCATTAACCATATGAGAATACATACTGTAGAGAAACTCTATGAATGTGATGGATGTGGGAAAGCTTTCATTCAGAAATCAAGACACATTACAAACCAGAGAATGCAACTTGGATAAACCCTACATATGAAAGGAATGTGAGAAAGCCTTCAGTAGAAAATCAAATCTCCCTGACCATGAGAAAATCCATAGTGGAGGGAAACACTATACATGTAAGGAATGTGGCATAGCCTTCAGCCAGAAGCAGTATCTCACGTAAACTTATAACATTCATACTGGAGAGAAACCCTGAGATTGTAATGCATGTGAATCTCCAAAGAATCTCCACCTCCCATCTGTGCAACTTGTTGCCAAACTTTTAAGGAAGCGGCTGTGACTGTGCAATTCAGGATGTCTTTCTCTTCTTGGAAAAGGGCACTTGCAGTTTCTTCTGAGATCTGCTCCTCCCAACTCTACTTCCACACTCATCTGTTTTTGAATTGTTACCACTAATTTATGCATCAGAACTCGAGATTTCTCTTAGTTTATGTAAAGATGGTCTTTCCACTCACTTCAAATTATCCTCGTTGTTTTCAATGGTTTTTCAGTCCATTACATTCTGGGTAAGCATTTAAAAAATTACCATTTTAAAAATAATGCTGCCCATTATTGTAGCATTTTCTTATAAGTCACCCCAACCAACTATATTTTTTCACATTCTTCACCACCTTCTGATGTAGATTCAAGTTTAACAGCAACTGAACTACAGTGGCCTGCTTTCTACTTAACTCCAATTTCCCTCTTATTTTAAATCTGAAATGATTTTTTCATATTTAGATGATATATATCTAATCTCAAGTATTTTAAGAAGTTAGGAAATTTATTCATATTCTTAAGTTGTATGCCAAAATTTTTCTCATATGATAGGGTATGGGATGGATGAGACTAGAGAATGCAAGTATTTACAAACAGAAATGTGTACCCAAAAGCCTCTGTCAATGCAGATAATTCTGAGGAAGGAGGAATGAGAGTTGTGGCTAGAGAATGAAATTTTCTGTTTGCTATAACAGATATAAATAATTTTTTAAAATTTTTTATTTGAAAAATGAAATATAGATATGTATGCATTCATGTATATTTGCTTACATAAATGTAATTATTATTTTTTTCATATATATTTTAAAAGATGCTTAGATTACATAAATGTTACACAATAATTACAGGGACTCCCATGGTCTGCACCTCCCATACCTCCCATAACATCTCACATAAACCTCTTTCATTAGTGTGGCACATCACTTTCAAAGGATATACTCATCCTGGTGCTTTGCCATTATGAATTGACCACAGTTCACATCCTAGGCAACACTCTCTCTCACACAGTACTGCATGGTATATGCTGCTGTAAAATGGCCAATATCTGTCACCCAATCATCACTTAGGAAAACCCCCAAGTCCTGAAAAAGCCCCAGTATTAAAACTGCCCTTCCCCTCTGAACCCAAAAGCCTCCAGTGGCCACTGGCTTCACCTCACTGTTATAATTTCTTCCATTGCTTGAATACCAATATGTCTACAACTGAATACCATTAAGTCCACTCTAGTCCGAAGCTCTTCCCCCAATCCTGAGGGTACTGCAATGGTGATGTCCACTCCCTCTCCAAGTGAGAGTGGGCTTATATCCCATGGATAAAGTGGGTGGGATTATCCTGCCTTCAGGTGCAGGCTCTCTCCAATCCCTGGGATGGCTGTTGTCCATCATAATCATCTCCTCACCAGGTGACTTGGGTGAGTCCATTGAGCTGTAGATTAGGAGTTCCAGCTCCACCAAGTTTCCAGGTACAGCTGGCACATAGGTGGGCCAGAGGCTCCAGTCTCTGGAAGTACACCTACAAATTCCAGCTTCACATATACTTTTGAATAGAAGGAACTGATGGACCATGTGCAGAGAGAACTTACTTGAGTCCAACTCTGTCACTTTCGGGAGCACAGATTCCAAAGTAGAGCCCAATGATGAGGCATCAATCTCTGGGGCTATCCTCCCTTATATAGGACCTTGGTGTCTCCAGAGCTCTCAGGAGTCCCTCTGTGTTGGGTGATATTCACTTTGGTGTTCTATGAGATCCTACTGTGGTGTCTGTAAGTGTTACCTCTGGGATGACCTCCCAACTCTCTTTGAAGTCACTTAGACACATTAACTCATTTGTCTTTACCTTTTCCACCTTTTATTCAAGGTTTTTTTTTTCCAGTTGTGTTTCCAGTTGTCACTTGGTATTAGTCCTTCGTTGCCTGGAGACTCAGCCCTGGGAGTCATGTCCCACATTGGGGGCAATGTAATGCATTCATATGCTGAGTTTGGCTTAGAGAGTGGCCACATTTGAGCAAAAAGGAGCTCTCAGGTGGTAAATCTTAGGCACCCTATAACAGTAGGCCATGTTTCAATTACAGGAGAATAGACTCATAAGACTATTCATCCATAACAAGAACCCAACAGCAGGCTATCCCCTTTTGCCACAAACTACCCCTTCACTTGGGGGTGTTTGCTGCTCCCTTGGAGAATGTGGCAGAGCTCTCCAGACTGGGAATTCTATATCCCCTCATTTATTGAGTGATTATCTACACACCGTGACCATGCCTCATCCCTTGATCATTTCACCAAATTTATATATCTTTCATTTGTATTCAGATGAAATTACTCCATGAATCTGCACTCCAAGAAACCCCCAATGAATGATGCTCTACAGACCCCATTGTAGCCCTTCTGTGAGATAAACCATCCTTGAAGATGAAGCCCATATAATAACCAAATACAGTTAATAGGAAAATGAAATAATAGTGATAAGCTTAAAGGCAAGATATAAAATCAAGGAAATTCAGAAAAAAGGAACTGCATGAAATGTTATAAACCACCCACCCTATCTAAGAAAACACTGCAGATGATCCAGGACAAAGGCTCCTCCCCCACAGCCATGAAGAGAAAAATTCTGGCTGACCGGCCCAGGGCTATGGCAGCCTCCTCCTAGGTCTCATCGAAAACAAGCCATATTCTCAAGGCCCAGCAGTGGCAGGACCCCAGAACCGAACTCCAGGTGTTTCTGGGATGGGCAGCACCACCTGCAGGCCTGCCATGTGCAGAGCAGGGCGGGTAGTGCCAGGCTCCCAGTGTTCCCCGCTTCCCACCCTCTGGATGAATCTCTGCGAGGGTGCCCAGATTCCTCAGTGCAGCGACCGGCTGGGTGAAACAGACCCACAGGACAGTTCCCAGGGAAGGCCTGAGGAAGGAAGGACCCACAGAAGGACCAGGAGTGGAGGACCTCTGTCATATCTGGCCTCTGAAGCTGCAGGTTCCTATTCCCACCCCCAGTCTTCTGTCAATCCCTGCGTGAAGCTCAGGATGCATCACAATGGGTTTCTCCGTGGTCCAATGTGATTCCCCGTGGAGGCCCCGCCTGCCTGAGTCCTCCCCTCCTCCATCCTGCCCATCTCTGCCCCATGTGGACAGCAGATGGCCTCAGTGTGTTTCTGAATTAATGGGGTTCAGTTGGGATCACCTGTCCAGAATCACACCACCAGGTGGAAGTGGAAATGACCCAAGTCAGTGTTTCCAGTCCAGGGATCAGAGAGCTGCAAGCGTGTCAGAAGCCCAACAGGGGACTGCCTAAGAAGGGGTGGTGGGAGGTTGAGTTCCCTCCTCCAGCATTTTTTTCTTTGGTACCTTCCCAGAAGGAATCCCTGCCAAGTGCTCTCTGTGTGTGGGAGGGGAGGGGGCCCTTGACAACCTTGCATCTGAGCTCAGGGGGCAATGAGCCATGGTATATGTAAAGAAATACTGAAAGTAAACAGAAAAAAACATTTCTGACAGTTTTGTTTTATGTGTATGCTCCATAAATTTAGACAGATTTACTGAATGAATATGCTAATGTTGCATTTACTAAGCATTTAAAATGAAAAAAAGAAAATTGCGTTCACATTTAACTTAATTGTCATTGACCTGACATGTTGGATTTTTATGGCAATTGTGAGTAAAGTGTTTAGAGATAATTTCCAAAATCATTTTGGTAACTTTAGTATGTAAAGTATATAGAATTATCTTTTATTAAGGGAAAAGAAAGTAATTTGTCCTATAATAAATAACTAGTTATTAAAATGAAGAAAATGTGGGACAAAACCTTTACAAGTATAAAGAGTAGAGAAGGATTGCAGAAAAGGAATATTTTTTGGTCAAAGTTGGATGATTTCATAGGACTATCTACAAAATTTTTAAAGCATTATCAAAAATCATAACAATGCAAAACTAAAATTTGGACATTGAAAATGCAGAGTAGGGAATGGGAGGCTGCTCTCCTCAAGAAATTGCAGAAGGGAAGCTGCAGGACTGTGGGGACACTTGTAAAGGGCAGCTAGACAGGGGGAACCCAGTTGGCTGGGGGAAAGGGAAGCTTGGGAGATAAGGCTCACAAGCCAGCACACAGCCAGCTCAAAGGGACAGGGAATCCATGGAAGTGATTTGCCTGGAAGACCAGCATTCATTCAGCTACAAGAGTAAGGTTTTGAGTGGGGTTGAGAGTGCTGGAATATGATGGTTAGCAGGTTGAGTGGTTGGACTGGACTCTTCATGGAACTGGGGGGCGGGCGGTTTGTGAAATGAACAGGTGAACTCTGGGGATTTGTGGATCTATGGTTGAAATTGCAAGTTTGGGAATGTTCTTTGGCAAATATGTTGGGAGAGAGTCTCTGGTGCAGGGTGTAAGTAATTGGGAGATAGGTGGCAAAGGGTACAACTGGGGCATAATTTGATGGACTATGAATGTGCTCATGTGGTTATGGGATGTTATCTCAGTGGGTGGAGACCCACACAATAAACAACAAACTATTAACATCCCATCCTGGAGAATCATGCTACATTCTCAAATAGAGGGGCAAGAATCTCTTGTGTACATAGGCAATGCCTAATAGAAGAAGACAAACCAGTTTGCCAACTCCTCAATATTAATGCATATAACTATGGATGTTATTCATAAAAACATGAAACTTAGTGGTTACCATAGGATCCAAGGGGAGTAAGAGAAGAATAGGTGGAATATATGACATTTTTAGGACACTCAAATTGTTTTGCATGATTTTGCAATGATGAATACAGGCCATTATACTTTTTGTCAAAACCTATAAAATTGTACAGTGCAAACTGTAAACCATAACATAAACTATTGAACATGTAAGCAGCAATGCTTCAATATGTGTTTATCAATTGGAATAAATGTACATACTCACGTAAGGTGTTATTAAAAGGGGAAATGTGAGGGGGGAAGGAATATTTTAGAATCCCCTCTATTTTCAGTGTGACTTTTCTGTAAACTAAATCTTCTTTGAAAATAAATTGAAAAAATGTAAGAAGATACAGAAGAAATTGTAAACATACATAAAAGATAACATATCTTATGGGATGGAAGGCACAATGCAAGAAATATTTTTGGCTTCATTTATTAGGAGGATTTGGATTACAGAAAAGTTGCAACTATGGAAAGGAGGATCACTGGTGGAAGGTATTAGTGTTGAGGGATGTGTGGGGAAGGATGCATCTGGGGCATGCCTCTATGGAATATATATGTGTTCATTTGGTCATAGAATGATATCTCAGTGGGCAAAGACACACATAGTAATAAAAAAATATTAAGTTCCCATCCTGGGGAGTACTGCCACATTCTCTAAAAGAGTGGCAAGAATCTCTACAGTACATGGGCAGTGCCTAGCAAAAGAGGACAGACCGATGGAGCAGGCCCTTGATATCAATGCTTGTACTACTGAAACTTATACTTATAAAATTGAAACTTTGTCTAGTGTGGCAGTTTGAGATTATTTCAGAATTCCAAAAAGATCATATTTGTTAATGAATCTCTTCCTCTAGTTATGATACCGTTTCATTATGTTAAATTCAGTTGAGCGGACTTTGATTAGATCACCTGTTATAATCACTTTGATGGCTATTTTTTATTTGACTTCATCAGTAAGTTATGACTCAGGTTGAATCCCCACTCCCTGCTGGGTATGATATAAACAGACACTCAAGGAGACACATGTGAAGAGAGAGTGCTCTGTCATTTTTGATCTTGAGGTGCTGAGGAGAGATGATTCATTAACCTGATAGTTTGCAGCTGACCTTGTGAAGAGACCAGAGAAGCTCAGACTGATACTGAACGCCTGGAAAGAAATGAGCCCTATGCCAGGAGAGTGAGAACTGGAAGCCCAGAGGGGAATGAGGGACCAGGCAGAGGTCAGCAAGCATCTTGTTTCACCACATGGCAACTGACTTTGGTGAGAAATCAACCTTGAGTTGGACATTTTATGGCCTTGGAACTGTAAGCTTTTACCCCAAATAAATACCCTTTATAAAAGTGAACAGATTTCTGTTACTTTGCATCAGCCCTCCATTGGCAGTCTAATAACCCAGTAATATATATTGCCTAACAGTTATCTCCTGAAAATCAACTTGATACTCAATTATGGGGTCTCGATAAACCAAACTCAACATATGAACTCACTGCTTTCCCCACAGTGTGGAAGATGACTTCCAAAGATAGGCCTCCCTGACATCACAAAGATGGATTATTAACAAGGACCAACAATGCATTTGGAAAAAGACCTTGAACAAAAGGGGCAAATATTAAATACAAACGTGATTTTATGGCTAACAGATTTCAAAATGAATCAGGAAGTCATTCCAGAGGTTTTGCTTATGAATGACTCAGCAGGATCTCATTGACTGCCAGAGTAAATGATGCAAGGGTGCTCCCATGGGATCTAGAGACATCTGGACACAATAGGCAGGGCAGACAACACAGGAAATCATCACCCTATTCGTGGGCCTTAACTTGGAATTAAACTATGTCCCCAATACAATAGAATTAGCCACATTTATAATTTCCCTATATATGCTTCTTCTGCCCCTTTTATTTGAACCTAAATTTAGCAATATAGCTATTAAATATATGTCCCAGCAACTTACATCTTCTGACTGTTCATTTGTCAGTTGAGCCCTGAATCTCATTAGCGTTGCAGCCATCACCTACTCTTCAGTTCACCAGACTAACCCAAGACAACAAACAAAATGGTGATGATGAATAATACTACTCCCAAAAGAACAGAGAGTATCTACAACTGCAAGCAACACAGTTCCATCCATCTTCCCATGGGATGTAAGATCCCTCCCAATCAGAAACAGAGTGGGCATCACTATTCCAAAATCTTCAAGATTAAGGAATGAAAAAACATAAGGGGAGAATGCAACTATGGATCAAAGTAGACTTATTATTTTAGTAATGGAAGAAGTAATATTGATATAAAAATTGTGATCACAACAGGTTCTGAGGGGAGGAGGAGGAAGTAAAGGTGTAACATGGGGCATTTTGGGGACACTGGAATTGTTCAGCATGATATTGCAATGATGGATACAGGCCTTTATACATTTTGTCAAAATCTTTAAAATTGTACAGTATAAAGTGTAAACTATAATGTAAACTATAGACCATGGTTAGTAGCAATGCTTAAATATTTGTTCATCAATTCTAACAAATGTACCACACTAAAGATGTTATAAATAGAGAAATGTGAGAGACGGAGAGCATCGGGTATATGGGAATCCCCTGTATTTTCAAAGTGATATAACTTTTCTGTAATCTAAAATTTGCTTCTCTCTCTGTTGAATGCCAATGTTTCTTAAATAGTCCATTTTTAGTAAAAGGTTCTAAAGTTTTTTTCTCCAGAATAATCAGTGTAAAAAATTTAAAAGCCTGTGTTTTATCAAAACAACTTTTGTACTTTATTAAGAAAAACAAGTTGTGTCACTATTTTTATTGCCCTTTTTGCCCTCCCTTCCCCCTGCTGTGTTTGCTGTCTGTGTCCATTCTTTGTGTGATCTTCTGTGTCTGTTTCTTTTTCTATCTTTTCTTCTCATTTTTCTCCACTAGGTTTCACTGGGATTCAATTCTGGGGACCTCCAATGTGGGAGAGAGGTAACCCTCACTTGTGCCACCCCAGTCTTGGTTTCTGTCATGTCTCTGCTTGACTCTCTCTTATGTCTCTTTCTGTTGCATCATCATCTTGCTGCATTGCTCCCCACATGGGCTTGGCTCTAGGCACAGATCTGGCATGGCCTTCACCATGTCCTCCCATATGGTAGATGGAAGCACAATCATTTGAGCCACATCTTCTTCCCTGTGTCACTTTTAAAAGAACATAATATTCAAACATAACAACTTTAAAATTTTGATTTCTCAAAGTCAAAACATCCCTTCTACTGAAACCTATATGTGATGCAGGAGTTTTTAGGTGTACTTCCAGAGACTGTATCCTCTGGCCCACCTATGTGCCAGCTGT
>JAQZBX010049130.1:0-20015 GCA_029593785.1 Cabassous unicinctus | reverse complement strand
TGTAGTCTTTCTTTTGGAAGTAATGAAATTGTAATTTGGAAGTAATGAAATATCTCAAAAATATTTGAGATGACGAATGCACAACATTGTGATTATACTAAAAGCCATTGATTAAACACTTTGGATAGATCATATGGTATGTGACTATATCTTAATAAAACTGCTTAATAAACAAATAAATAATTGTGCAAAAATAGCCAGAAATAGCAGCTATGAATAGCAGGGGAAACAGAGAGCAATTGAGACATTAGGAATTTTCTTAGCTCTTTTTTGTTTCTTCTAATAATTGAAATAATGAAAATGTTCTAAAAATGATTGAAGTGATGAATGCATGACTAGTGATTTTCCCAAATACCATTGATTGTAAAGTCTGGATGAATTGTGTGCTTTATTAGTATGGATTAATAAAATTAATTTTTTTAAAGAATAGAATCAGGAAAAGTAAAAGTAGTTTCTCTAAAAAGGTAAATAAAATGGACAAACCTTTACCTATATGGAAAAGAAAACAAGAGAGATGGCACATATAACTAAAATGTAATTTGAAAAGGGGGATATTACTACTGGCCTCACCAAAATAAAAAGAATTATAAAAAGATGCTATAAAAAGAAAGGAAAAAAACAACAACTGTGTTCCAACAAATGAGAAAAACTAGATAACATGGAAAAATTCCCAGAAACTCACAATCAACAAGAACTCAAGAAGAAATAGAAAGTCTCAACAAATCAATAGCTAGTAATCAATATTCAAAAACTTCCAACAAAGGAAAAGCCAGGTCCAATGTCTTTACTTGTGAGTTTTACTATTCCAAGATGAATTAACACCACACCTGCTTAAACTCTTCCAAATATTTGAAGAGGAAGCAAATTCATCTTAATATGAGGCCAGGATCACAATAATTCCAAAGTTAGATAAAGCCACAACAAGAAAATAAAACTACTGCTCACTATTTCTTATGAAACCAATTCAACAACATATTAAAAGACCTATATGCCATGATTGAGTAGTATTTATCTAATGATGCAATTAATGTAATATACCACATTGATAGAATGAAGGTGAAAAACAACACCTGATATTTCAATTAATGCAGAAAAAGATTTGACAAAATCCAGTACCCATTCTGAATAAAAACACCTAGAAAACTAGGGATAGAAGGAAACTTGCTCAATAGTGTTAAAAGGCATATATGAAACATGCACAGCTATAACGTAATGGTAAAAGAGTAAATGTTTTCCCTCTAAGATCATGAACAAGACATGAATGCCCACCATCACCACTGTTATTCAGCATTGTACTGGAAGTTCTTGCCAGAGCAATTAGGCAAAATAAAGACATCTAAATTGAAAAGGAAGAAGTAAAATTAACCCTATTTGCATATGTTAATGATCCTAAATGCAGAACATCCTGAAAACTCCCTGACAAAACTCTTAGAGCTAATAAATGAATATAGAAAAGTGGTATGGCACAAGATCAACACCCCAAAATCAGTAGCACTAGTAATGAACAACTGGAGTCAGAAATCAAGAAAAACAATCAAGTTGCAACACTAAAAGAATAAAATATCTAGTTAATAAATCTAACCAAGGATGTAAAGGACTTGTATCCATAAAAATACAAAACATTGCTAAGAAATAAAAGACCTAAATCCATGGAAGGGTATTCCATGTTAATGGATTGGAAGATTAAATATTGTTAAGATATGAATTCTAGGCAAAGCCATTTACAGATTCAATGTAGTCTCAATAAAAATTCTAGCCTTCTGTGCATAAATAGAAAAGCCAATCATCAAACTCATATGGAAGAGTAATAGGCCCCAAATTGCCAGAAATGTTTTGATAAAGAAGAATGAAGTTGGAGGACTTACAGATCCTGATCTTAAGAGTTATTACAAAGCTACTGTAATCGAAGTGGTATATGGTACTTGCACAAGGACATTTATATAGACAAATGGAATCAAACTGAGAGTTCAGACATTAACTTTCAGTCTTTTTGCCAAGTGATTTTTGACAGGTGTCCAAAGACCACTCAATTGGAAAAGAATGGTCTCTTCATTAAATGATGCTGGGGAAACAGGATATCTATATGCAAAAGAATGAAGATAGAATCCTCCCTCACACCATACACAAAATTCAACTCAAAGTGGGTCAAAAATCTGAAAATAAGCTTTTAAACTAATAAATTCTCATTGTAAGAGCTAACCCATTTCTGGTATATTGCTCCCAGCAGCTTTTAGTGAACTAAAACAATCCCAAATAGAAGATCTAAATTTTAAGCCTTAACAGCTTATTCTCTAACTCTACACTGTTCCCTTGTAATCTACATTCTAGTTTCGAATTCTACGAGTTTGCGTATACTAATTATTTCGTATCAGCGTAATTGTGCAATATTTGTACTTTTCTGTCTGGCTTGTTTCACTCAATATGTGTTCAAGCTTCATCCATATTGTTGCATGTATTAGAACTTCATTCTTTTTTTGGCTGAATAATATTCCATTGTGTATATATACCACAATTTATTTATAAATTCCTTGGTTGATAGATACTTGGGCTGCTTTACTACAGATTTATAATTACTGTGACTTGGCAACTCATGTCATTTCTCCACTTTTGAAATGTTTGAAAATTGCCTTAGGTATGCTTGGTTATTTTTTTGCATTAAAAAAGTTATTAAATTATGACATCTTGCTCTTCAGTCTACAAATAATAAATGATGGTTCAATACATTTCAGATATGCATATATTCATTTTACCATTATTCACATTAAGGCATAAGGTATCTCCATTAAACACAATAGAGGTTTGTTTGTTTTTAAAAAAAATTATTATTATTATTATTAGGAAGAGCAATATTCAGTTTGAATATCTTAGTTTTTTATTGGAATATTTGATTCATTTCCAGTTAATGAAATAGATAAAACCAGGCTCATTTTAATAATATTATTGCTTGTCATCTAATTAATTTACAGATATTATCTTACATTTTTCCTGAGTTCATGCCCTCTTTTTGATTAATCAAGTGTTTGTGTTTATTTTTTTCTTCTATTAAATTGTTTGTTTTCCATCCTATTTTTGTTCTTTTATTGGTTACCATGGAGGTTAAAAATGTCATCATCATCATCTTTGACTTATTAAATACAAATCATAATTTTTTATCATTCTAGAACCTTAGAATACTTTATGTACCAGTTTTAACATTTTTGTTCTTAATCCTATGAATTTAAATTACAAATAGAATAGAATAGAATAGAATAGAATAAGAAATGCAATGTAATATGCATACTTAGAATCACACATACCACTATCATTTTTTTTCATGATATATTTGCATGTACATTTACACCAATGTTTACCCTTTCTGATTTATTTCATTCCAACTTGTAGTTCAGTGCTTCCTTATGGAATAATGGGTCTCTGCTTGAAAAACCCCATTTAGTACTTCCTTTAATATTATTTTATTATTTTAGTGTTATTTTTCATCCTTATTTTTTCTTAAAAAAATGCCTTTATTTCTTTTCATTATTGAATAACATTTTTATTTAGGTTAAACTGCTAGGTTAACATTTATTTAATTTCAGCACTTTGAAAACAGCATTCCATTTTCTGTAAGCGCCATAATTTCTGTAAAACTCATCAATAAGACCAGTTGTTGCTTCTCTGATAGGGATCTTTTGGCCTGTTTTTTTGTTTTGTTTTGTTTTGTTTTGTTTTGTTTTTTTAAGATTTCTCTTTGCTTTTGTTTTCAATAGTTTTAATCTGATGTGTTTAGGTGTATTATCTTTTTATTTATACTCTATGGGGTTCATTGGTCTAATACTTTTAGACTCCTACTATTCACCTTCAGAACTTTGTGAATGTCTTCAAGAGAAACTGGTTGTTTGAGGAGAATCATGTCTCCAGTTTTTACTCTCCACTCTAAAACACAATTAAAACATGATACTTGTTTCTTTATCCCTGAAGAGTCTGAGTAAAGTCCAGATTTTCAGTGTCTTGCTCTGAAATCAGCAAATGCCATTAGACAAAACCAGAGCTTCAAAATACGTGTTTATATCTCTATTTCTCACCTCCCCAGAATCTTCACCTCTATTACCATAACTGCTTTATTAATGCCATGATACCTCTAAACAGATATATTTTTAATTATCCAGCTTTTTAGTCATTTTGTGGGGGAACATTGGTCTGCCACAAGCTTCTACATCTGCAATGTCCACAGGGGATCTTTTCTGTTTTTACTAAATAGTCAGACTTACAACCAAATTTATAACCACTTTACTCAGAAAGATATTAACTGCAAAGTGAGTATTCTAGTAGGATGATGTCAGATATTCCTATTCAATACCAAGTGTTGTTGTAGCAGCACAAATGTAGACTTCCACACAGGTATCAGAAGAGGTGATACCCATCATATAGATGCAAAGACTGTCTTGATTTAAAAGTTACTGCCTTAAAGGCCTCTTGCTCCATAGGAGCCAATCCTCTCATAATCATTCCAGAGACCTATATTTAAATGTTGGCACAAATGACAGGCCACTCACAACAGCACAGCACATGACATCCTTGTTACATATATATTTTTCAGTTATAGATCCTCTCATTCCTTATAGGATTTACCAATGAGGAATTATTATGTCATAAGAATTTAACTTAGTAAGACTTTTGACACAGACTATCTTATGTTACAAGAGGAATAGAGATAAAAAGTTTAAACAAAGATCAGATTTTCATGAAGTAGGGGGAAAGGGCATACTATCCAGAAACTGAATTCAATAATTGACTCCTTTTTTGTGCCTTTGCCTATATTAGTAAATGACATTAAGGCAGTATTATTAATGAGTGATAGTGGTAGTCTTGAATCTTTCTTATATTTTATTATTTAGTTTACAATGTGTTCACCACAGACCTTTTGTTACTTTTCTGAAATTTTGCTGTATTGTTCAAGTTCTCCTTTCACTTTTTTGTTTGTTTTTCTCTAAAGAATTGGTAATTATCTACCATATTATTAGGTTCTCATTATTTTCAAATGTAAAATTGATTGTTTTATAAATTATAGAACAGATTCTTTTGTGCTAATATATGTGTTTAAGGTTTTAAACATCCTATAAATACTACTTTATCTGCATCCAAAATATTATGATATGCCTTATCTTTATTGTAATTTAGTTCAACATATTATCTAGATTCCTCTATGAATTCTTCTTTGACCAATCCCATGGGTTATTTAAAAGTGTAATGTTTTTATTTAAACAGTGGATATGTCTTAGGTATCATTTTGTTGTTGAATTTTAACAAAATCTTCTTTGACCAGAAAACATATTCTATAATATTTAATCATTGGATAATTGATTAAATTTTGATATAAGACCCATAATATGGTCAGTTATAGTAACTATTCTATTGGCAGTTGAAAAGAAAGTATATTCAGCAGCTATTAAATAAAGTCATCTATAAACCTATATATGCCATTTCGGTCAGTATTTTTAATTATGTTATTAAAACCATTTACATAACAATATATAAAATATTTAAAAAGATATTAAAAATTAAAAAAAGAAAGAAAGAGAAAGCAGAGTGGGTGCTGTTCAGTGGTTGAGCGCTTGCTTGCATGTACAAGGTCCCAGGTTCAATTCCCAGTACCTCCTAAAGAAAATAAAGCTTTATATCCTTATTGATTTTCTCTTTCTTTTTTCTGTGATTAGTAAATGAAATAATTATGCTAAAATATTCAAGTATGATTTTGGATATTTGTACTATGCAGGGAAGCTGATACTGCTTTGTTTCCTTACTAGGTAGTAAGTATTAGAGGAATAGAAAATACTCTTTAGTCCAGAAATACAAAGGGAGCCAAAAGCATGCCTCTGATAAGTCTGGCTCCTGGCCAAAAACCTATGTATTATCTTTCATACCTGCCCAGAGGCAATTCCAAAGACTTTCCCTGACAAGTCTCAGTAGGGAAAGCTGTCCTTCACATACCAGACTTGGTTGCACAGTCAGTACATTGCAGTTACTGATGGCATTTGCAGTCAAAGACCCAGGCCTCCTTGCCAGCCATGCTCTTATACATGCCTGCAGTCCTAGCTCAATCACTTCCTTTTGGAGGGCTTCATTATTTGTCTTTGGCTGAGGCCTTCCCCAGTGCCTCTGCCCAGATCTCTTTATTGGAGGTAAGAGGGAAACCGTGAAGTTACATTTCTTGCTTATGACTCAGTACTGACTACATTTTCAATCCTAGTCCTTTACCATCTCCTTCCCTCTGGCCATCAATCCATAAATCAGCAGGAGCTTTTGGGGGGATGACTTGGTGATGAGATATTACCACATCTGCAATGGTCTATTTGACCTTCTCCCAGTGTGGGTCCATGGGGAAAAATGGAACATTGAGGAAGCTGGTGCTTTCTCCTGTTTAGCCTCTTGCTTATACTACTACAGTAAGTGATTAAAGTGTTATTTTCATTTTGGCTAGTTGTCTTAATTGTCTACTTCAACACCTGGCAGCTCAGTCTCAACTTAGCTCAATTCCTGACACCCTTATCTTCACCACTGAAGTTTGCCTGTTCAATGTTGGCATCAGCTAGAGAGAGAAGCAGTGATGCAAGTTAAATTGAGAGGCTTTTGTTTTTTATACATTGGATATAATGATTACTGAACTAAGACAGTTTTTTAAACTACAAATGAAAAAGAAATTTTTATTTCCTAAGAGGAAACAGGAAATTCACAGATCTTGCTCAAAATTTAACCAAGAGACAGGTAGAAATAGCACCCCAGAATTTTGTACACTTGTACATACAATGGAGGAGAAAGAGTAACTTCATTTTTAAAGTGCCCTCTATAAGACCAACTTCTTTGATTTAGTTTTCACACTAATAAATCTAATGGACATCTTCATCTTAAGCTTATCTGAACATTCATGTCTTGACTGAGTTGACAATTCTCTGTTAGGTTACATAATGCTATGTGCTCTTGTTTTTCTTCTATAACTCTACTCAAATCTCTTTTTCTTTCCTTTATTGGAAAGCTTTTATGGAAAGGAACATTTCTTTCTTGTGTATTGCTGTAATTTCAGCCCTATGATATGCCAGACAGAAAATAAATACTCATAAAATACTTTTTGAAATATTTCCTTACTGACTGATTAACTAACCATTGGAGCTTCCCATGCATAGGTGATGGGTCCTATTCTTTACTTATCTATATCCTTTTCTTAGGTGAGTGCAACCTAGTGATGGTACCAGATGTCATATATATGTTGATTTTTTTAGTAACTGAAAACTTTCCTGACATCATAAGTGGAACTGATCATCTTCATTTTGACATTTCCAAGCCTATTGGGCTCACTTCCCTGTACTGCAAGAGAAAACTCATTGTATATGTCCATGAAACTGTCATAATTACATAGCAGCAAGGCAACTGCACATGTGACATGTCTAGTCATTAACAAATAACCTATATGCAAAGTAGCAAGTTTACGCTGTTGGATACACAAGTAATTGTACTATGAATTCAAATGTAATGCAAGTGAGATGCTATTTGTCCTTCAAATTATATATATATAAATATATATTAATATGTACATATTAGACTCCTTATCTTTTTCATCAATATATTTACATATTTAGTTATATTTGTTATTTTCCTCAGGAACCTAGTAAAACATATTGAGCTAATTGACTAAATTTCTTAAACACTCTTCTGCTTTTTAAAATAGACTCATATTTTTAACTCAAAAATTACTTCTGATTGTAGTTTTTCATAATTTTTAAAGTTTCACTTTTTTTTATAAATTTAAGGTCTTTTCAGGTTTCAATAAAATATGGTTTATACATTTTTGAGAATTTAATTTCTTATAATCAAGTAAGTCTGTTTGAGGAGTGATAGTATTTCTTATATTTTCAAAATGATCCCCTTCCTTGTAAGACAAACTCTTTCATAAGTGTACCAGCTGCTTCTAAATCCCTTTTTTCTACTTATACTGAAAGTATTTGTTATTTTCACAGGCAATGTGGATTCCTATTCAAATATTTTCTTTCCAAGTGTTAGGGTGAAATTTATATTTTCTGTAAAATTTTATTTGCTGGGTCATAGGACCCTTGTAGGTTTTATACAAAGGAACTATGGAAAGAAAAATATTGATTGATTTGGTGAATGACCAACTCTGTTAAAACACTAGCTGTTGCCCCTTCAAATGGAAGGATGGGTTGAGAGATTTGTTTTCTATGAACAGTTTCATTTTCTGCCTTCAACTTTAGTTCCTTCCCTTTGATCCCTATGAGTGCTTATTCTGATAAAGTCCCCATTCCCATTGGGGAGCAATTTTCCCAAGTACAGTAGGACAGATCTATGTAGAAATTATATTTTGATTTTCTTTGAAGTCATTATAATGACTTATTTAACTGTGGATTTACATTTTTATTTCTGGATCAATCTCCAAATTTTTAGAAGAATGATGGTGAAATTCATGTGTCAATTGGCCAAGTGATGGTGCCCAGTTGTTTGATCAAGCAAGAATTAGCTGAATTGTACTGTGAGGAGATTTCATGAACTTAAACCATTAGTGAGGTGATTACATATATTGCTGATTATAACTATAATCAACTGAGGAGATGACCTTCAACAATGAGAGACATCTCCTCTAATCAGTTGAAAGCCATAAAAACAAAGTGATTTCAGAGTCAGGGAGGGAATTCCCATCTCTACTTCAGAGAGCTAGCTTCTCTTGGGGAACTCATCAAGGACCTTCAGCCTGCCCTACTGAATTTGAACTTGTTCATGCCCAAAGATGTATGAGACAATTGTATAAAATCTCTTAATATTTAGAGATATATCTTGTCAGTTCTGTTTCCTGAACTAATAAAAAAAGACTGGGGTCTTTGTTTTACCTAACATGTCATAGAAAATCAGAGATTGCCAGGGCTGGTTGTTCTTACCAAGCACATTTGTAAGATACAAATGTATCTGATACAGTAACTTAAAGATTATTACTCTTTTTTGTTTGAGTTTTGTTTTGGTTTCTCCCTGTCCACAATTTCTGATTTTGCTCTCTCTGTCAACTGTTACAAGTACAATAGCTTTGTTGGACACTGCTTGAAAAACTCTTTACAGGGACATTCTTCCTTTGTCTTTTGCGCTACCAACTGCCTGCAAGTATAATTGTGACTATTTAATGTCACAATAGTATTATTTTATAGGGCTTTGATCATTTATACAATATTTTGTGTGGGAGAGAATTTAATATGTGGGCAGTTTTCTCTTGATGTCACTCTTTTACATGATAAATCTGATACTGGCGTAAAAAAGTACTTACTTTCTTATTTATCATGGCATGAGCCTATTTATCCACTTAAATCAAGAGCCAAATCAGATTATCAAAATTTAAGTTCAATTGTGATGGTCTTGAAACAAAAATAGAGGGTGTTTTGAACAAAATAAAATTATACTCTGTTCCTGAACTAATTTTTCTGATTATATCTGAAGCACAGCACAAAGATCCTATTTTTGCCCATCTGTAAGCCCAGGAGGGAAACAAATGAATCACAATATGGAAACTTGTTTCTCTTTCTGTGTCAACCTCCCAAACTTAAACTCAAGTAGGAATATAATATCAGTCTTACCTTCCCCAACCAATTACCCTCAATTCTCCGAAATAGAAATTAATTCTTATTGCCAAAATTCACATTTTCTGTACAGAACAGCATGTAAAAGCCATATTAATCTCCCTTTTCAATTTATTTCCCAGTCAGCTCAAGAACAATGTGACTCTTCTTTGAATACAGATGTAAATCATACAGAAGCATCACTTATACAAGCCAATACAAATCCAGACATTTTTAACCTCTTTTAAAAGACCATTTTGTGAGGTTAACTATATTACCATCTTCTCTTTGTGTTCAGTTTAATCTGCTTACCTCATAATTATCTCTAACGATTCATTGAAGATTTTGATACATGGTTTATCATATCCCCCCCAATACAAGTCAGCCCATATTCTTTGTGAACTTCTTTTACAACACTCTATGAAAATATTTGACTTGTAAATCCCAAATTCTCTTTATCAACAATGACTCAATACTCTACAAATCCTGCATCAAATATTGTATTCCCTTAAATTTTTAACCATTCTATCATTACACACAAATTGTGAATCTACAATATATATCAGGTAATATTCTGGCCCGAGGGATTTAGTGATGAAAAAGAAAAAGATTTTCACTGGGGTTGTGGTAAGGACAGAAATGAAAGGAAGAAAAGAAGAAAGAGTGGCAATTTCAGATGGTCCCCAATGTGTGAATTAAGCACATTGTTGTAGTTTCCTTTGCTGCTCAGGCAATGAGTTGGCTTAAACAATTGGAATTTCTTATTTTACAGTAATAAGGCTAGGAAAAGTCCAAATCAAGGTGTCATCAAGAAGATTTGTTTCTCCTAAAGACTGGTATTCTTCAGTTGGCTGCAGTGTGATTCTTGGTCCTTGGTTCCTCTGTCCCATGGCAATGCACAGGGCATCCTCTCCTGACCTCTCCATTCTTCTCCAGGTTCAGTTGATGTTCAAATTCTGGCTGCTCCTTCTGTGGTTTTCTCTCTCTATGTCTGAATTTTGTTCCACTTATAAAGGACTCCAGTAATACGATTAAGATTCATCCTGATTGAGTTAGATTACCCCTTAACTGAAGTAACCATATCAAAAAATCCAACTTAAAATGGGTTCACACACACAGGAATGGATTGAGTACAAGAACATGTTTTTGTGTTTTTTTTCCCTGGGGCTCATAGCTCCAATCTTATACATAATATAGGAAGATGTCTTAAAGAATAATATGGGATACAAACAAACTTAGATTAACATCAGCATCACTGAGGATGAGGATGTCTTTCTTTTGTACCACCCTACCTAAGATATCATAAATTTAGACTCTCTTATTTCAAACTCTTTTCCTCTGAGTCCTTTTACCCCATAGTATAAGAATGAGTTAATCTATTGAGTGTTTCCTATTTATCAGGCACTCTAGTAAGTGCAATATGTATAACATGTCATTGAATACTCCCAAAGAACTAAGAGAAACTTATCTCCATTTACAGATGATAAACTAAAGTCTCTGAGTGCTTTAGTAATTTGGCAAATTTTGCATAGCTACTAGTGATGAAATTGACCCCAAATAGTCTAATCTCAAAAGTCATGTTTTCAAATCATTACACAATACTGCCTCATCAAATATCCTCTAATTCCAGGGAGGACTTAAATTTTGATTGTATTTATTTGAACCTTCCTGTTTTCACTTCTTCCATTCTCCAGGAGAGAATCATGGTTTATCACTGAAAAGCTTTCCATTATTCCATTATTCTTAATTCTGTTTGCAACATCAAAGGCTAAGGTTAGCAAAAACTCAATCCAATGTCAATCTAAATGCCACATCACAGCACATAAATATTGTTGAAGAAACTCATATAATTAGGAGATTAGGACCACTATAAATTTAAGATTTACAATTACGACCACTGAAAGTTTAAGATTTACAATCTGTATTTCTACTATGTTTTCATAGTCAAATATCCCACTTAGTTTGAGCAACAGCTATTTTAAAATTCTGAATCTACAATCACAAATTTACTGTCCTTAGAGCCAAGTGCAATTAAACAAAATAAATTCTTTATTTTAGAATACTTTATATTTTTGGAAATTTAGTGAAAATATTACAGAGACCCTGTACACCTCAATCCATTGTCCCTAATCATTAGCATCTTACATTAGTATAGTACCTGTTTGAAAATAATGAAGCATTATTGATATTTTATTAGTTACTGTGAAAGTTTGAAATTATTTTATGAATCCCAAAAAGAGAAAGATTATGTCCGTAATTAATCCATTCCTTTGGGTGTGATAACCTTTGACTGCATTAAATTCAGTTAAGCTGTCTTTCATTAGATTACTTGATAAATCACTTTAAGGCTTTTGATTGGACTATATCAGTGAGGTGTGACTCAAGTTGAGTCTCTGCCCCCTTAGTGGGTTTGATATAAATGGAAACACAGAGAAAGACTCATTCAGACAGACACAGGAAGAGAGAGCTCTGCCATTTTTGATCCTGCCATATGATAGAAAAGAGAGGCTCAAATAGCTGAGGCCCTGGAGAGACTAGCCATTTGCCTGATAGCCTACAGCTGAATTTAGGAAGAAAGCAGAGATTGATATAGGAGGCTCAGAAAGAGACAAGCCCTATGTCAGGACAAAGAGGATTGCAGGATTGCTTAAGCACAAAGGCCCAAGAGGCTGGGCCCATGGAGCAGTTCAAGAATAAAGGGTGAGCCCATATGGGAAAGCTGAAATCTGGGCAGAGATCAGTGACCATCTTGCTTCACCAAGTGGCAACATGCCAGGTTTAACAGTTGACTTTGGTGAGAAAGCATCTCTGATGGTGCCTTGGTTTGGCCTTTCCATGGCCTTGGAACTGTAAGTTCTTACCTCAAATAAATCCCCTTTATAAAATCCAACAGATTTCTGGTAGTTTGCATTGGCAGCTCTTTCGCAAATTAAAAGTTCCTGAATTCAGTACCTTAATTCCTTAGTTTTACCTAATGTTCTTTTTCTATTCCAGGATCCCATCCAGGGTATCTCATTGCATTTAGTTGTCATATTTCATTAGCCTACTCCCAACTTTCCTTAATACCAAATACCTTGGCAGTTTGAATTGTACTATTCAAGTGTTTTGTAGAATGTCTCTCAATTAGGATATGTCCGATGATTTTTCCATTAATAGCTTAGGGTAATGGGTTTTGAGGAAAAAGATAACAGAGGTAAAGTGCCACATTCACTATCTAATATCAAATGTAGACACTATCAACATGAATTAAATTATCATTATTTATATTTACCTTGATTACGTGACTGAGGTTGACAGGTTTCTCCACTGTAGGTGACTTTTCCCACAGTTTCCATACTATAAAATTTGGAAGGAATCCATTATGTGCAGCTGACATTTATGTAATTGGAAGATATGCTCCACTTCATTGAGGACAGAGTATCTACTTAAATTATATAAAATTTCCTATCCTAGCTCTCAATGTTCACTTTGTCTACTTGGTTTTGTTGATCCTTTAGATTAACCATAACAATCATTCTTTGCTTTTTTCCTTCCCAAACAAGGGAAATGCATCTGCTATTTATATTCTTCAAGACCTATACTATATTTGTACTTCATTAAATATCTATCTTCCACAAAATATGGTTAACTTTGTAGCAAAAGACTCTTTTTTTATCTTGTTAATCATTGGAACTTCTGTAACAAAAATTAAACCATGCACATACTAGGTACTCAATAAAAAATTTAAAGAAATGGCTAAATGAATGAACAATAAAACAACTTAAAAATACTAATCTATGGTCCTTGTTAATATTATAGCCCATGATCTGGGAAATGATTTATAAATCTAGCACATGAAAATTATATGGAAAACTTTTAAAAGACCATTTTTTTTGTTAATAGCTTGCTTCAGACCAATCTTCTTACAAAGAAGAAAGGTTGACTATAACATAAAATTTTGTTTTGGAAGCCACTGAAGAGCTACCAAGTTAGCAAATACTTGTGGGTTCAAAGTACTATAGATTAGAAGACTAGAGAAATGAACAAGTCATTTAGCAGCATTTTCCTTTGAAGTTTTTGACAAGTAAAAAGAGGCAGTTAAGAAACTGAAAATCTGAGTAAAATCTTCCTTAGTAAGAATATATGGAAATATTTTGGAGTACATTGTCCATCAAAGAAAAGCAGGCTGAAAAATATGCAAGACTTACCCAGTTAGAACCTCTTATGCCTATGCTATAAGAGTAAGGGTAAAACTGAAATAGTCTAACTTTAACAAAGACTAAAGCACAACTTCAAATACTCTGACTTACTGATCAGATTTAAGATCATGTGACCCTGCACTAACTACTTGCCAGAAGTAAAGGAAATAGTCTCTGGAAGAAATTAACATGGTCAATAGCTTCCAATTGTACCCAATGTTTTCAAACAAAATAAAAATACTTTAATCCAATATAGCCAAATATGACAATAGCTAAGATTCATCTTAAAACTGAAAGAAAAATAAAGTATAGAAACAAAGTCATAAGGGATCCATATATTGGAATTTTCAGACACATATTTTGAAACAACTGTGATGAATATGTTCATGTAATAAAATGAGAAGTTATTATTAAACTATAGTAGACAATGTAAAAGAATAGGAAAGAAGTTAAAGATAAATCTTTAAAGATAAATATCTATTGTATTTTAATAGATAAAAGACAATCAATGAATTTGAGAACCAGTTGATAGATTTAATAGAAGACTGACACATTTGAAGCAAGAATTATTGAACTGGAATATATGTAAAAAAAAGATACAGACTATTGAAAAACGACAAAAGTAAGGAAGATACAGAACAGATGGAAAGACAAATGAAACCGAGTGAAAACACAGTGCATACATAAAGTTTAAGAACCAGAAGGAGGGGAAAGAAAAAAATGTCATTAGCAATAAGTGTAATGATAAAAAGTAATGCTTTAAATGTAAGAAATATAATAAGCCACAGAACTACAGATTCCAATATTATAAAACCAATGCAGACTAATACAATAGACCCTGTACACATACACATACACATACATATACCAAGGTATATTGTAATACAACTGTAAAATAAAACAACAAATGGGAAAAAGCCATAAAATACATATCACAATGATTTGAAAATGGCAACAAATTGATAGCTAACTTCAGAGCAGTGAAAATGGATTTCAAAAAAGAAAGTGGTAGAAAAATTATATGTGGAAATAATGTCCAAATATTCACCAAAATTTTTGATGGTAATAAATCCAAACATCCCAGAATCAAAAGATAAACATAAAATCTTCTTAAAAACCAAAGGAAAAAGACACTTTGCATACAGTAGAACAGCAATAAAAATGATAGCTAAGGACTTTCCGTTTCAGCTGCAGCATGTACAACTCTTGGAAGTTGTTACTCCCATCGTTACAAGAAAAAAAAATGTGAGCAAACTGAAAATCAGTGAATTTTCTTGTAAACATCAGAAAACAAAAAGTCACACAGTAAATAGACACCTCAAAATTTGAAAAGACAGGAGAAAACAGAGAATCAAAACTGAGATCAGTTTATCTGAAGCAGAAGCCACTGGAGTTACAAACTGGTAGGATATTTAAATGATCATTTTGATTACTTGTTGTGAGTTGAGTGAGGACTAAGTTCCCAGGAAGTATAGTATTAGTGAGCCCCACTTATTATTGGATTTTGTCTCCGTTGACCCCACTCATTTTTCATGGCGAAGAGCTAAGAAAGAATTCCTCTTGGCTCTAGCAGGAGAGGGGGAAAAGTAATTATTTTTAAATATGACCAGCACATTCCCCATAACAAAGTCCTACTCCCCAAAGGGAAAAAACAAAAAACAAAAAAAAACTTTACCAGAGTTTTATTCCACCAGGTGAGATGGACCATAAAACACACTTTAACAAATTAAAATGAATAGAAATCAAAACAATGTTTTTTCTCAGATTAAAATGGAATTAAACTAAATGTCAATAATAAGAAAACTGGAAAATCCCAAAATATTTGCAGATTAAACCACACATTTCTTAAATAATGCATGGGTCAAAGAAGAAGTCTCAAGAGAAGTTACAAATATTTTGAACTAAATTGAAATGAAAAGAGAAATTCAGAAAATTGATGTCATGCTGTGAAATTAATTATTAGAGAGAAATTCATAGTGTTAGATACATATATTAGAAAGATAATCAAAATTTCTGATTTAAGAAACTAGAAAAAGAAGAGCATTTAAAACAAGGAGAAGGAAAAATAACAAAATAGCAGAACTAAATGAAATTAAAAATAAGAAATAGAGAAAATCAATGAAACCAAAAACTAGTTCTTTGAAAAGATCAATAAAATTGATTAACCAAAGATCAGTAAAATTGATAAACCAACAGCCACAGTAACCAAGGGAATAAAAAAAGGGAAGATAAAATTTACTAATATCTGAAATGAAATAGTGGAATTCACGACTGGTCCCAAGGACATTAAAAAAAAATAAAAAATAAAAAATAAAAACAATAAAAGAATACTATGAAAAACACTATGCCCACAAATTTGATAACTTAGGTGGAATAGACCTTGAAAGACACAACAAGTAAAAGACACGCAAAGACAAATAGAGAATCTAAATAGGACAAGTAACATTTTTATTGATAATTAATAGCCTTCTTTTTAAAAAGCAAAGCATCAGTCCCAGCTTGTTTCACCGGTGAACTTTAGCAAACGTTTAGAAAGAAATGATGCCAATTCTTAAGAATTTCTTCCAAAAAATAGGAGAGACATTCCTAATTCAGTCTATGAAGTTCATGTTGTCCTAATACCAAAAGAATATGAATATATTGCTAAAAAGGAAAACTAGAGATGGTATTTCTCATTAACATAGGTGAAAAAATTATCAACAAAATATTAGCAAATTAAATCCAACAGTGTTTAAATAATTACACACAGTGACAAAGTAGGACTATTCCAGGTATGTAAGACTGATTTAGCTTTTGAAAATCAGTTAATGTAATCCACTACATTAACAGGCTACAGAAAAAAAGTTCAAAAGAGCACATCAATTGACACACAAAAAATTATAGAATGATCATTCATTCCTGATAAAAATGCTCAGCAAAGTAAAAATAGAGCGAAACTTCCTTATCTTGATAAAGAAAATATGCAAACCTACAGCTAACATCATATTTAGCAAATAACTGGTTGCTTTTCCACTAAGATCAGGAATTCAGCAAGGATTCTCCTCTCAACACTCCTATTCAGCATCATAGTGGAAGACTAATCTAGTGCAATGAGATAAGAAAAGGAATAAAAGATTATGAATGAAGAAATAAAACTGTCGTTCACAGATAACACAGTTTGTTTATCTAGAAAACCCAAATAATAGACAAAAAATTCTGTAATCATAAGAAATTACAGCTAGGTCATAAAATAAAAGGTAATTATACAAAGTCGATTGTTTACTGTATGCTAGCAAGGAACAGAGGGGAATTTAAAATAAAAACACATCACTCTTTAAAATAGCCCCAAAATATTTAAATATGTATCTAACAGAATATATCCAGGATCAAATCAGAAAACTGCAAAACTCTGTTAAAAGAAATGAAAGAAGACCTAAATAAATGGGGAAGTACTATGAGGTCATGTATTGGAAGACTCATTATTGTTAAAATATAAATTCTTTGCAGATTGATCTATAGATTTATCACAATCTCAAATGAAATATCAACAAACTATTTTTTAGATCTTGTGTTAGGAAATGATTTCTTAGATTTTACACAACAGCAATGAGCAACAAAAGAAAAAGGTAGATAAATGGGACTTCATCAAATTTAAGAAATGTTGTACATCAGAAGACTGCATGATGAAGGTAAAAAGACAGTCTTCAAGGGGAGATAACATTTGAAAATACATATCTGATTAAGGTTTCATATCCAGAATAGATTTTAAAAATCTTACAACAAGCAATAAGAAGAAAAACAACCAAACTAACAAATGGCCAGAAGACTTAAATAAATATTTGTACAAAGTAGATATACAAGTGGCATAAAGCAAATAAAAAGACACTCAATATCATTTGCCAATAGGGAAATGCAAATCCAAAGCACAAGATACCATTTCAAACTAATTAGAATGGCTACTCAAAAAAAATTAAATGAATAAAAAAGGAAAGTAACAGATGTTGGAGAGGATGTGTAAAAATAGGAACACTCATTCATTGTTGATTGGGATATAAAATTCTGTAGCTGTTGTAGAAAACAGTTTGTCAGTGCCTCACATAGTTAAGTATAGATTTACCATATGACTTGCAATCACACTTCTATTTATACACCCAAAGGAATTGAAAACAGGGACTTGAACAGATATTGCACAGATGTACAAAGATGCTATTCACAATTGCCAAAATAGAAGCAACTCAAATGGCCATCAAGTGATACATGTATAAACAAAATGTGGTATATACATGCAACAGAATATTATTCAACCAAAGAAAAAGAACAAAGTTCTGATACATGCAAAAACAAGGATAAACTTTGAAGAGAGCATGTTGAGTAAAATAAGCCAGACACAAAAGGACAAATATTGTATGAACTCATTGATATGAAATAATTATGATATGCAAATTCATAGTGTTAGAAATGAGATAACAATTTACCAAGGGCCAGTGTGTGGGTAGGGAATGGGCAGTTTATGCTTAATTGGTACAGAATTTCTTTTGGGATAATGGAAAAATTTTGGTAATGGATGGTAGTGATGGTAGCACAATATTTTGAATGTAATTAACTCCACTGAATTATATATTTGAATGTGCTTTAATGAGGAAATGCTGTGATGTGTATATGTTAAAAGAATGAAAATTTAAAAATCTTATGACTATAAAACACAGAGTTAACTCTAATATAAACTATGGAATATAGTTAATAGTACAATTACAATAATATTCTTTCATCAATTATAATAAAGATACCACACTAATGAAAAATGCTAATTAAAAGGAAAACTGTGTTTGCAAGTTGGGGTGTACAGGATCTCTGTATTTTCTGCATGATTTTTCTGTAAACCTACAAGTTATCTATATTTAAAAAAAATATTGAAATCATGGGTTTTCAAAAGAAGGAACACTTTTAAAGTGCTAAAGTCCAGAAAAATGTTAACCTATATTTCTAACTTCAGAAATAATTTACTTTAAAATAAAGATGATAAAATATATTTTGTATAAATAATTCTGAGATAATTTGAAAGAATAAATATGCAAATATAAATAAAAGAGCCATCTGCTTATCTAATTAATTATATATCCATCTGTACATGTATATTTCATTTATATATTGTATATATATCTATTCACAAAAGAAAGACTTCACAAAAGAAAGGAGGTAATATAGAATCTCTAGAGTGATGTTGCTTTGTTGGTGGGGATATATTAGCCCCAGACTGAAGCTTCTTCTAGGTCTACCCTAACAAACTTTAGAGGCAAACCTTGAAAAAATTAAACTCATTCCAAGCCTCTTATGTGCACAAAGAATATCTAAAATTATCTATAGGAATTTAAAATATAAATAGTAACCAACAAATGCAATAAAATAAAATTAAAAATTACCACGGAAGCAAAGGAGCAATTAAACCTAAATAATAAAGTAGAAAAACATTAATGGATATAAACAGTCCCAGAAATGATTAGAGATGATAGAAACTAGCAAAATATGGCACTTAAAGTTATAATAAAACATTAAATCATTTATGAGAGAAGTGGAAGATATGTAAAAGATCCAATTCAAAAATGTAGAGCTAAAAACACAATAAGAACAAAAATAGAGGCACATTTCCTGATTTCAATACTTATTATAAGTCACAGATACCAATACAGTGTAGTATTGGGTGCATATAAAACAGTGGGACAAAGAAAGGATGCATATAAAAAAAGTGGAGCAGAATAAGGAATCCAGTAATAGGTCCAAACATATATGATCAATTTGATTTTTGACAAAGGTACAAAAGGAATTTGATGGATAAATTATATTCTTTTCAATAAATAGTTCTGAAACATTGCACAAATATATGTACAAAAATTAACTTTGTTCCATTCATTGCACTAAATGGAAATGTAAAACAAAATTTTCTGAAGGCAGCATTGGGGGAAATCTCCATGACCTTGCATTAGGCAAATACTTCATACAATGAAGAAACAATACATACATTAAAAAATGATAAATTGATTTAATAAAAAACAAGTTATATTATTTTTAAATGTCATTCTTTAGAGAGTAAAAATGCAAGCAACAGACTAGGAGCAAATATCTCTAAATCATATTTTTGATAAAATACTTATATCTAGAGTTCATAAAGAACACTTCTTCACTGTTGGTGGGAATGCAAAATGGTACAACCACTATGGAGGACTGTTTGGCAGTTCCTAAAGAAGTTGAATATAGACTTGCCACATGACCCTGCAAT
>JAQZBX010049129.1:0-20008 GCA_029593785.1 Cabassous unicinctus | reverse complement strand
GACTTGAGACAGTTTACAGACCTAGAGCCCCTTGAATGAGAAGAAGGCCAGGTCTCCTTGGGGAGGGATCTTGCTACATTGCCAAAATTTATACCGTTAATCTTCCTCCCAGCTTTCCCCAAGGAGACCTATGGCCTTTTACCAGAGTAACTCTGCATTGGGGAAAAGACATTTCTGGGATTATTAGACACTGGCTCAGAAGTGACATTAATTCCAGGAGATCCAAAATGTCACTGAGGTCCACCAGTCAGAGTAGGGGCTTATGGAGGTCAGGTGATTGATGGCGTTTTAGCTCAGGTCCCTCTCACAGTGGGTCCAGTGGGTCCCTGGACCCATTCTATGGTTATTTCCCCAGTTCCAGAATGTATAATTGGAATAGACATACTCAGTAACTGGCAGAATCCCCACTGTGAATCCCTGACTTGTGAAGTGAGGGCTATTATGGTAGGAAAGGCCAAATGGAAGCCACTAGAACTGCACCTACCTAGCAAAATAGTACATCAAAAGTAATACTGGATTCCTGGAGGTATTGCAGAGATTACTGCCGCTGTCAAAGATTTGAAGGATGCAGGGGTGGTGATTCCCACCACATACCCATTCAACTCTTCTCTTTGGCCTGTGCAGAAAACAGATGAATCTTGGAGGATGACAGTAGATTATCATAAACTTAACCAGGTGGTGACTCCAATTGCAGCTGCTGTCCCAGATGTGGTATCATTGCTTGAGCAAATCAACACATCCCCTGGTACTTGGTATGCAGCTGTTGATCTGACAAATGCTTTTTTCTCAATTGCCATTAGTAAGGACCACCAGAAACAGTTTGCTTTCAGGGCAAGGCCGGCAATGTACCTTCAGTATCCTGCCTCAGGGATATATCAACTTTCCAGACCTATGTCATAATACTGTCCACAGGGACCTTGATCCTCTCTCCCTCCCACAAGACATCACACTGGTCCATTATATTGATGATATCATGTTGATAGGACCTAGTGAGCAAGAAGTAGCAATGACTCTAGACTTATTGGTAAGGTATTTGCATGAGAGAGGATGGGAGATAAATCCAACAAAAATACAGAGGCCTTCCACCTCGGTGAAATTTCTAGGTGTCCAGTGGTGTGGGGCATGTCGAGATATCCCTTCTAAAGGAAGGATAAGTTTTTGCATCTGGCCCCTTCTACAGCCAAAAAAGAGATACAATCTCTTTGGATTTTGGAGACAACACATTCCTCATTTGGGTGTTTTACTCCAGCCTATTTACTGAGTGGCCAGAAAAGCTACTAGTTTTGATTGGGGACTGGAGCAAGAGGAGGCTCTGTGACAGGTCCAGTCTGGTTTGCAAGCTGCGCTACCACTTGGGCCATATGATCCAGCAGATCAGTGGTGCTAGAAGTGTTAGTGGCAAATACAGATGCCGCCTGGAGCCTTTGGCAGGCCCCTATAGGAGAATCACAATGCAGACCCTTAGGATTTTGGGGCAATCCTGCCATCATCTGCAGGTAACTATTCTTTTGAGAAATAGCTTTTGGCCTGCTACTGGGCCTTAGACACTGAACGCTTAACCATGGGCCATCAAGTTACCGTGAGACCTGAGTTGCCTGTCATGAACTGGGTATTGTCTGACCCACCAAACCATAAAGTTAGGCGTGCACAGCGGCACTCCATAATAAAGTGGAAGTGGTATATACGAGATAGGACTCCAGCAGGTCCTGAAGGCCCAAATAAGTTACATAAGGAAGTAGCCCAAATGCCCATGGTCACCACTCCTGCCATGTTACTTTCTCTTTGCCAGCCCACAGCTTTGGCCTCTTGAGGAGTTCCTTACTATCAGTTGACTGAGGAAGAGAAGACTTGGGCCTAGTTTACAGATGGTTCTACATAATATGCAGGTACCACCTGCAAGTATACATCTGCAGCACTGCAGCCCCTTTCTGAGACATCCCTGAAGGACAGTTGTGAGGGAAAATCCTCCCAGTGGGTGGAACTTCAAGCAGTGCACCTGGTTGTTCATTTTGCTTGGAAGAAGAAATGGCCAGAGGTGCATTTGTACACTGATTCATCGGCTGTTGCCAATGGTTTGGCTGGATGGTCAGGGACTTGAAAGGAACATGATTGGAAAATTGGTGACAAGGAGGTCTAGGGAAGAGGTATGTGGATAGAGTTTTCTGAATATGCAAAAAACATGAAAATATGTGTGTGTCCCATGTGAATGCTCACCAGAGGATGACTTCAGCAGAGGAAGATTTTAATAATCAAGTAGATAAGATCATCTGATCTGTGGCCTAATGTTCAGCCTCTTACAGAATGTCTTACCTATCGTCATGGCATCCCTCACAGCACTGCTTCTGATCAAGAAACCTACTTCATGGGGAAAATAAAGTGTGGGAATGGGCATGTGCTCATGGAATTCACTGGTCTTACCATGTTCTCCATCATCCTGAGCTGGATTGATAGAACTGTGGAATGGCCTTCTGAAAACTCAATTATGACACAAACTAGGTGGCAGTACCATACAGGGCTGGGGCAGTGTTCTCCAGGATGCTGTATATGCTCTAAATCAGCATCCACTCTATGGTGCTGTTTCTCCCACAGCCAAGATTCACAGGTCCAGGAATCAAGGGGGTATATAGGAGTGGCACCACTCACTATTTCCCCTAGTGATCCATTAGAAAAGTTTTTGCTTTCTGTCCCTGCAACCTTATGACCTCTACAGGTCATAGTTCCAAAAGGAGGAGTGCTTCTACCAGGGAACACATCAGTGTTTCCACTGAACTGGAAGTTAAGGCTGCCACCTGACCATTTTGGCTCCTCATGCCACTGAATCACAGGCAAAGAAGGGAATTACTGTAGTGGCTGGGGTGATTGATCCTGACTATTAAGGGGAAATAGGGCTGTACCTACATAATGGAGGTAAAGAAGAGTTTGTCTGGAATACAGGAGATCCTCTAGGGTATCTCTTAGTACTGCCATGCCCTGTGCTTAAAGTCAATGGAAAATTGCAACAACCCAATCCAAGCACTACTAACAATGGCCCAGAATCTTCAGGAATGAAAGTTTGGGTCACCCCACCAGGGAAAGAACCATGGCCACCTGAGGTGCTTGCTGAGGGTAAGGGGAACATGGAATGGGTAGTGGAAGAAGTTAGTGATAAATATGAACTTCGACCATGTGACCAGTTACAGAAATGAGGACTGTAATGGTCATGAATATTTCTTCCTTGTTTTGTTATGAGTATGATTTTATATGTACATAAAATGAATATTTTAGTTTTCTTCCCTAACTTTTACCCTTATCTTGTGACATAAGTTTTATTAGTTCATGTAATAATATTTAAGGATGCCAAGTTTAAGAGTAAATATTACCCAAGGACTTGCATCCTATTCTGTAGGGAATTAATGCGTTTCTGCTTGTATGCAGGACAGTTGAATATCGTTAGGCGGAATTATATACATGTCTGTTATTCTTTCTATTTAGAGACTAAGTATGGTTTAAGGTGATGCGTATGGCTGCCAAGTTGACAAGGGGTGGACTGTGATGGTTAGGCTAATGGGTCAACTCGGCCAGGTAATTGTTTGGTCAAGCAAGCGCTGGGCTAATTATAATACAAGGACTTTTATGGACTTTAGTCATCATTGAGTTGATTACATAGATGGCTGATTACATCTACAATCAACCAAGGAGATTGCCATCAACAATGAGTGATGTTTTATCCAATCACTTGAATGCCTTAAAAGGGGAAGTGATTTCAGCATTCAGAGAGAATTTTCCAGCTTCACTTTGGACAACCAATGTCTCCTGGGAACTCATCAAGGACCTTGATCAGAACCCCTGGTTTGCAGCCTGCCTGTGGAATTTGGACTTGTTCATCCCCACAGTCACATGAGAGAATTTTATAAAATCTCTTACTATTTACAGATATCTCCTGTTGATTCTGTTTCCCTAGAGAACCCAGAATAATACATATACTTTTGTCTTTTGTATGCTATATCTGTTGGTTGGGGGAAATAAATTCTTTTCTCTTTCATCATGTGCTTTATAAATGGAATGTATGCTGAAACTTTTTTTCTAATGATACTTCTTTATGAGGACAACACTTTATATGATAGATGTAGAAGTGAAAGATAGGCTGAAGATGAATTTTTGTCAATTTTCTCATATTTTTACCTACACTACATTGTTGAATTTGGGGTGTTTTTAATTTGGAGGAAATAAATATAAAGCATAATAAGGACACATTGAAAATACATTGTCCAACTTCCAGTTTCCTATCTG
Source organism: Cabassous unicinctus (assembly GCA_029593785.1). Taxonomy (NCBI): domain Eukaryota; kingdom Metazoa; phylum Chordata; class Mammalia; order Cingulata; family Chlamyphoridae; genus Cabassous; species Cabassous unicinctus. The sequence continues at coordinate 15,739 of JAQZBX010049129.1, read as the reverse complement.
ACTTCCTGTTTCCTGTCTAACTTCCCATTTCCTGTTTGATATGTAAAGAGCTTGGAAGTTGTCACTCCCATCCCCATAATAAGAAAAATTCTGAACAAAGTGAAAATCACCTCTTCTTAGATATGTCAGAGAGTTGAGGTCACAGGGCAAACTGCTGCCCACAGAACTGGAAGGAGCGATGACTACAGAAAATCACAGCTAACTGGGAGCAGAAGCTGCTGCTGGAGCTAGCAGATAGTAGGGTAATCAATTGCTGGAGACTGAACCAAGGACTAGCTTGAGAGATAAAGTCTCCTCGGGAGCAAGCCTTAAAAGGGGACAACACTTTTGTGAGTTTTACCTCCAGAAGGCTCTCAGGGTTATGATCAGAGAAAAATCATGCTTTCAGCTGGGGGTGGTGAAAATTAACCATTTTGAAATACATACAGAGTATTCTGTTTTTAACAAAGGCATGCTCTCAAGGGAAAATGTTCTACCAGAGGTGTAACTGACTTGGGTTTTACCAAACCTAACTGACCTGGAGGAAGAGAAATACTCAACTAAACCTCCTCTAGCCTGCCTATCTAACCTAAGGGGAGAAAAAAAACAAAAAGCTAGGAAGCACTTGGTGGTACTTGTGAAGGACACAGCCCAGGGCACAGTTTCACTAATAGACTGAGATCTAATCATAGATTATAGAACCCTTCTTTTTCCCATTAACATTCCACCCTCTTTAGTAGGGCTCTAGTATAAGAACAAGGGACTGCTCCTGAAAGAACTGCAAGGGCTTAGACCTTATTTAGGAAGGGGTCTCTAGGTAAGGCCAGAGACAATGGGAGAGACAAAAACAAGGACACCAAAGGAAATTTTAGCCTCTGACAGCTAAAACTACATCATACAGTAAATACGGCCTAACTTCTAGCCAGCTAAACATAAAACCTCACACTAAAGGACTCTTTACCTCAGTTACTTTTACCCAATATATCATGTCTGGCTTTCAACAAAAAATTACAAGGCAAAAAACACAGTTTGAAGAGACAGGGCAAGAATTAGAACCTGACTCAAATATGGCAGATATTTTGGAATTACAGATTAGGAAATTAAAATATGTATGATTAATATGCTAAGGACTCTAATGGAAAAAATGGACAACATGCAAGCGAACAGTTGGGTAATGTAAGCAGAGAGAGGGGAACTCTTAGAAAGAATCAAAAGGAAATGCTGGAAATAAAAAACATGGTAACTGAAATGAAGAATGCCTTTGATGGGCTCATCAGGAGACTGAATACTACTGAGAAAAGAATCAATGATCTTGAAGATATGTCAGAAGAAACTTCCAAAACTGAAAAACAAAGAGCAAAAAGAGTGAAAAAAATTTAAACAGCATACCTAAGAACTGTGGGACAATTACAAAAAGTGTTACATACGTGTAATGGAAATACCATAAGGAGAAGAAAGAGAGAAAGGAACAGAAGAAATATATGAAATGTAATGGAAATATTCCAAAATAAATAATAGCCACCAAACCATAGATTCAGTAAGCTCAGAGAACCACGCAGGATAAATAGCAAAGAACTACACCCAGGTATATCATATTGAAACAGTAGAAAAATTAAATACAAGAAAGAGGCCAGAGGAATACAAACACCTTACCTATAGAGGAACAAGAATAAGAATTATATCAGACTTCTTCAGAAGTCATGCAAGCAAGGAGAGAGTGAGTGAAATACTTAAAAACTGTTGAAAGAAAAAAAAACCGAGGTAGAATTCTATTTCCAGTGAAAATGTCCTTCAGTTTAAGGAGAAGTGAAGAATTTCTCAAACAAAAATTGAGGGACTTTTCAACAGTAGGCTTTGCTTACAAGAAATGTCAAAAGAAGTTCTTAAGAGAGAAGGAAAAATGACATAGGTTAAAAACTTGGATCCACATAAAGAAAGACTTAAATGAAGATAAAGTAAAATTTTTTGTTAATTTTTAATTGTTCTAACAAGTGCCGGTTCAAAATAATAATAGCAATAGTATATCAGGTGATTATAACTTAAGGATAAGTGAAATGGGTGAAAGAAGCAGAAGAAAAGAAATAAAAACTAGACAAGAAATCAGTGAAATTGAAAACAGGAAATCAGTAGAGACAATCAATGAAACCAAAAGCTAGTTCTTTGTAAAGATCAATAAAATTGATAAACTGCTAAGAAGACTAACCAAGAAAAAGAGAAGATACCAATCACTAATATCCGAAGTGAAAGAGGGGACTCTCACTATATTAAAAGGATTAAGAGGCACAAATGACTTAAGAACACATAGAAAACTTGAGTTAACTCCAGAAATTGAAATTTGTAATAAAAACCTTTCTATAAAAAAGTCCAGTCTCAAATTCTACTAAACACTTAAGGAAGCCAAAATAACAGTCATTCCAGAAAACAACAAGGAACACATCCCAGCTCATTTTATGAAGCCAGCATTTTCCTGACACCAAAACTTGGCATCAATATATCTCATCATCCACAGGTATAAAAATCCTTAACAAAAGTGTAGGAAATTAAGTCCAGCAATATACAAAAACATAAAACACCCTGATTTAGTTGGGTTTATCTTAGGGAAGTAAGATTTAACATTCAATAAACAAAGTATTTAACTATAGTAACAGAATAGTGGAGAAAACCATTTGTGTATCTCATTAAATGCAGAAAAAGCATTTGACAAAATCCAGCACCCATTCATGAAAACTAAGAATGGAACTTCTTAGTTCCAAACCAAGAGAACTACCTTATTCTAATAAAGGGTTTCTCTAAACAAGCTTTAGCTGACATATTTTATGATGAAAGGCTGAATACTTGTAAGATCAGGAATGTGGCAAAAATGTATGTACACATCTATTCAACATTGTACCGTAATCCTAGCTAGTAGAGTAAGCCAAGAAGAAGAAATAAATGGAGAAAAATATTGGAAAACAAGAAATAAAATTCCCTTTATTTGTAGACACCATGATCCTATATGTAGAAAATTCTAAGAAATCAAAGATTAAGAGCTACTAGAACTAATATGTGAATTTAACAATGTCACAATAGTATTTCTATATAGTTATAATGGACAATTGGGTAATTAAAATAACATAAAATGTGTAATATTCAGGAATAAATTTAACAAAATATGTGCATGACTTGTATTCTGAAAACCATAAAGTATTGCCGAGACAAATTAAACAAGACTCAATTTATATTTGTCACTTCTCAAAATTGACCTGAAGATGCATTGCAGTCCCAACAAAATCCTGCCAACTTTTTTTGTTGTAGAATTGATATGGTAATATTAACCTATTTGTATGGAGGTACAAAGAACCTGCAATAGCCAAAGCAATTTTGAAAAGGAGCAAAGTTGGAAGACTTACGTTATCTGATTTTCAGTCTTACTGTAAAGCTATAGTAATCAAGACAGTGTGATATTGAAATAGGGATAGACATATAGCTCAATGGAATAGATTAGAGCAGAGAGAGGCAAACTATGGCCTGAGCCAGTTTAGACTTGCTGCCTGTTTTAGTATGGCCTGCAAGCCAAGGTTGGTTTTTTCATTTTTAAATGGTTGAAAAAAATCAAAAGAAGAATATTTCATGTCATGTGAGACTTACACAAAATTAAAATTTTAGTGACTGTCAATAAAGGTTTATTGGAACTCAACCATAATGATTCATTTACATATTATCCATAGCTGCTTTTATATGTAAAATTAAAGTTGATTAGGTGTGACAGGGACTGTATGGCCTGCAAAGACTAAATTATATCCGGCCATTTACAGAAAAAGTTTCCTGATCTCTAGAATAGGATATCAAGAAATAGTACCACCTCAAAAATGGTCAATTTAATTTCAGCAAAGGAGTTAAGATAATTCAGTGGGGGAAAGGATAATCTTTTCAACAGTTTGTGAGGAGACAATTGGATAGCCATATGGAGGGGGAAAAAAGAACCTCAACCCTTTTCTCATACCATAGACAAAATTAATCTGAAATTGAACATACACCTAAATGTAAAAATTAAAGCTGTAAAATTTCCAGGAGAAAATTAGAGAAAACTTTTGCTACTTTGGGAATAGGTGAAGGTTTCTTAGATAGAACACAAAAATCGTAAGTCATAAAATAAAAAATTGAGAAATTGAACTTCATTGAAATTAAAATTCTGATCCTTGAAATCACCGTTTAGAAAATGAAAGATCATGCCGTACACTGGAAGAAAACATTTGCAATGTATATATTTGACAGAGGGCTTAAATCAAAACACATAAAGAGACACTTTCAACTCAATAACTGGACAAAAACCCCAATTAAAAATGGACAAATGGTTTGAATAGATAAATTCTCTAAAGAAGGGAAAAGAGTAGCTAATAAGTATATAAAAAAATGTTCAAATCATTAGTCATCATGTAGATGCAAATTAAAACTCTTAAAATTTTAAAAGACTGACAATACCAAGTGTCATTGTGTGAAAGGTGGGTGTGGGACAACTGGACCTCTTACACATAGTTGGTAGAAATGTAGATGGTACAATCACTTCATCACTTTCTTATAAATTTAAACATACACTACTCATACGACCTAGCAATTCCACACTTATTAGATATTTACTCAAGATAAATTAAAATAGATGGCTCAAAGATTTGTATATGAATGCTCATAAGTTTTCATTTCATTTCCTTAAACTGGAAATGACCCAAGTATCCATCAACAGGTAAATGATTAAGCAAGTTGTAATGTAACCATGCCGTAGAATACTACTCAGCAGTAAAAGGGAATGAACTCTGATCTGTGCGGCAATCTGTATGAAGCTCAAAAACATTATGCTGAGCAAAAGAAACCAGACATGTAGTGTGTGTATTATATGATTACGTTTTAATGAAATTCTATAATAGGCAAAACTAATCCATAGTGACAAAAAGCAGTTTGCTGGTTGCCTAGATCTGGGGGTGATGATTTATTCTATATGGGAACTTAATTGAGTAATAGAAATGTTCTGGATCTTGAGTTTTGTGATGGATATATGGGTATATATGTTTATCAAAATATATCAAATTATGCACTTAAAATAGGTCCATTTTATTATATGTACCACAATATACTTCAATAACCTCAATAAAGTTGATTTTAAAAATAGATTTTGTAATACTCATTTTCTAAAATGAAGCTAGAGATACTACTTAAAAAGCATCAGATTTCTGCCTCTCAAGCATTTGGTCAAAATATAAACGTTTTACTAGGGGCTAAAATAATATTTACCTCAAGATGTGTTTGAGTATGAAATAACACCTATAAATTGCTTAGCTTTGACTTTGCTCAATTATTGTTGTAATTTTTAGCCTTTACAGTCATGGTGCAAATGGAGGCACTACCTACCTATATTGTAGGTAGTATAGTCGATTACAAGTACAGACTCTAGAGTTTGAATCATAGCTGTGTGAATTTGAATAGGTTATTCAACCTTCTCATTCTCAATTAACTCACTTGTAAATTGGGGAGAATAAATTGTGCTTCCTCATAGAGCTGTTTCCAGGGTTCAATAAACAATTCACTGAAGACACATGGCTATTACCTTACTTTACCATAGTGTTATCACTTCGTTAGAAAGAACTTAAATATCAGTGTATTTGCACTGGGACAGGTTATTTTCAGAGAAATCATATTTTTCTTTAAGTATGTTTTCAAATGTTCACTTCTTCCCAATTAAAAAAAAAGGTTATGATTGTATTGTTAATTCTTGGTATACGCTTTATAAAAGGAGATGACTGATTCTGTAATGCAAATATGGATATTTTTGGCTTTTAGTTTGAATTTAGTTCACCCTGAAATAATACTGCTGTTGCAGCCCAGAGAATCATTTCTCCCTTGGAAAATTATGCTGCACATCAGGAATTACTAACCTGGGATTTAAAAACCAGCTTTAGAAAAGTTGTGCCCCTTATGGAATTGTATGCAGCATTTTATAGACACATCTTTTCTGCCTTGTTCTTCCAGCTTAATTGCCATTCATTCTACCTTTGGTCTTTCAACTTTCCTGCTTTTATTCCCAAAGATTGGCTTGACTTTGTTTTCTTGGTTCCAAGTTAGTATTCAGGTACCAGTAACTTGGTAATAAATCTCCTGTGACTCAATTTCAGGGGTCCATACTCATTTGTTCTGCTCTTGCAGGCAGGCAGTAAGGCAAGTCCAAGATTCACCACTTAATTTTGGATTAGAGACTATTTAAAATATGTGGTGTGTTTATGAAATAAAATTTTGTTTTGTTTTTTAAAGTAAAATAAGTTGAATATTTTTCATGGCCCCCTAACACAAAAACAAAAGCAGAAGCAAACAAAGTGAATTCTTAAATTAATAAAATGGCTTTTTAAAAACAAACCAATTTTATTGATACATACTAATCAAGCATGAATCCATCTAAAGTGTAAAATCAGTGGTATTTGGTCTAATCACATAGTTGTGCTTTCATCACTTCAATCATTATTAGAGCATTTTCATTATTTCAATAATAATAAAAAACAAAAACCAGACAGACAAGCAAACAAATAAAAAAATCTCATCACCTCTCAATCTCTCTATGCTTCCCCTGCTGTACATAGCTGCTGTTCTATTTCCATCTTTCTAGTTTATTTGCATTTATATTTTGTAAAAAAATGTCTTACATATGCAATTTTAACAATATTCGTATTTCACATGAGATTTCAGTATTTTAGCTTTCCTTCTACTAATATACATGTCCTTAGACTTTCCCTTTCAAACACTATCATACCCATATAATAGCACTGCTAGTTACCAACACTATGATGTGCTTTCACCTTTTCTAATCATTTCCAAAGATTAACACATCCTTTTTACCAGTTCTGCACTAGTTGACCCTCAGCTTTCCATTCTCTAAACTCATTCTATTTTCTGGTGATCCATATTCTAGTTATTAACTTCATGAGATTATGCAATACATTTAGTTCATAATAGCAGAATCATACAATATTTGTCGTTTTGTATTTGGCTTGCTTCACTCAACATAATGTCCTCCAGGTTCATCTATGTTGTTATATGTTTCATGACTTCATTTTTTCTTACAGCTGCATAATATTCCATTGTGTGAATGCACCACAGTTTGTTTATCCATTCATCGGTTGATGGACACCTGGGTTGCTTCCAACTTTTGGTAGTCATGAATAGTGCTGCTATGAACATCGGTCGGTGTGCAGATGTCTGTTTGTGACACTGCTCTCAGTTCTTCTGGGTATATACTCAATAGTGGTATTGCCAGGTCACGTGGCAAATCTATATTCAACTTCTTTAGGGACTGCCAAACAGTCCCTCACAGTGGCTGTACCATTCTACATACCCATCAGCGGTGAATAAGTGTTCCTGTCTCTCTACATCCTCTCCAACACTTGTAGCTCTCTGTCTTTTTAATAGTGGCCATTCTCATAGGTTTGAAATGATATCTCATTGTAGTTTTGATTTGCATTTCCCTAATCACTAGTGATGTTGAACATTTTTTCATGTGTTTTTCCATCATTTGTATTTCTTCTTTGGACAAATGTCTATTCAAGTCTTGCCCATTTTTTAATCTGGTTGTTTGTCTTTTTATTGTTTTGTAATAGCATGTCTTTATATATCATGGATATTAAACCCTTATCAGACATGTGATTTCTAAATATTTTCCCCCCTTGAGTCGGCTGCCTTTTCACCCTTTTGACAATGTCCTTTGAGGTGCAAAAGTGTTTGATTTTGAGGAGGTCCCATTTATTTTTTCTTTTCTTGCTCGTGCTTTGGCTGTAAGGATTCATCTATTAATTTTTAAGGTTTTGTGAAGTCTTTAATGTTAATTGAGTTTAGAAGCAAATTTGAATATAGTTTTTAAAGCACATGCTGTGACTATTAATAATGATAATTTATGTTACATGTTTTTAGAAGTTTCTGCAATAATAGGATTTCTTGGAACTGTAATATTTTTTCTAATAAATTCTTGACAAGATTTTGAGTGATTATCAAACTAGACCGCATTCTGAAAATTTGTTTTTATATTGGTTTGTGGAAACTCAGAGTGCATTTTCTCATAGCAACATTGTGATAAATGGTCGCAAAATTCCCAAGTAGTCCATAAATGTCCTTTTTACCCAAGTAAACATTGTGCTTTGTAAATAGTTCTAACTTGTGTGTCCAAGGAACATTTTCTCCCTTGATGCCACCTGAGCATCAGAAGTGGACCTTTTGCAGCTCTAGGATTAGCAGGAATAGAAAAGAGAGAAAGTATGAGACATCATCAGAGATGACGGAAAGAGAGAGTTTCCATCTCTGCAGCTTTAATTTCTAATCATACATTAGTAGAAGTGAGTTTAATCAGCTGAAACATGGGTAGGTGCCTATGTGTTATGCATGCTTTAGGAGCAGGCTCAGAGACAGGAGTGGGCTAAGCAGAGATGACAGATGCAGAAGCTACAGAGAGGACAACTGCCGATGGAAGAAATGGACAAGGCAGTACTTGGTCCAGGGTACTGTGGGTAAGGCCTTTTTATGCCAGGAGTGTAGAATATAATGTTTAGTGCAACAGTTAGTCTGAAGGCTTGGGGAAAGCATACTATAACAAAACAATTCTTTATAAGGAAATTTCCAATTTACGAAATAAAATCCAGATCCTCCAAATTTGGAAATAATGGGAGGATCTTTTTATGGAGAGAAATATCTATAATCTCATCTCTTGAGATTTCACCCTCCCCTTGGTGGGCTTCTGTCATTAATGCATTTTAGCTTGAATTCTACTTTGTCTTATAATTGTCCCAAATTTCTTCTTGTTTCCATTAGTCTGGTATACTTTGGGCCATCTTTTTACTAATTTTAGCCTTTCTCTATTTTCATAATGTCTCTTGTATGTAGCATATAGTTGGGTCTTGCTTTGCTGGCCAAATTAAACATTTTTTTCTTTTAAGCCCAACACATTTGACTTGAGAAAAAAAGGCAATTTTTAATAGAAAGCATGATTTGGTGATTGATTAACAGTGAGTACTGGTGGATGTTTGCCATGCATTTAAATGAGCTATGTCTGCTACTCCAAGGTTTTGGTGAAAATATATTTGAAGTGTGTGATAAGATAAAAACATTTTGTAAAACAAATAATGTACCAGCAGAATAGTATTGAGAATACCAATATTTTAATTTTTTCCTACCTTTTCAGAATATATCACACCAAACAAGGTATTGTGAAGTGAAAGAGTAACAGGTAAAATTAACAGTCATATGATAAGTCTTAGTAATGTCTTTTTGGAATACTTCCCGGAAATTGAGAAGTTGAGTAACTGTAATAAGTGTGTGACACATCCTATTGCAAAATCAGGTAGTTTCTAGTTCTTTGCTTTCAACAAATTTAAAGAGGACCTAAAGAAGTCGTCAGTTGCCACATCATTAAAAAAAAATTCTGATTGTAGATCACAATATAAGTTTTGATATTGAAAAAATTGAGTGAACTTGCTATAGTGTTCACTTTCATAATGTGAATAAAGTTTCTCAGTGGTTATGCCTAGAAAACTTAAAATAAGAATAGAATTAAGGGCCCATTTCATTCTAGCAGTAAGAAATATTTTTTTAGATACATTAATATAAATTTTTTAAAAAGCCCTATCCATAGATCTCACTGTGAACAATGTCCATTAAGAATTGTTTTGGACTTTTAAAAAAAATTATTTATAAAATTTGTAATATTTCTGTTTCATTAATTATCTACAACCACTAATTATGATAATGACTCATTCTACAAGAATTTTTTTTTAACACATTACTATGGTCACAGGAATAATAAACTTCTAATGTAAATTAATATATGTATTTGTGATGCATAGAATTATGGCAGGGTGAAGCAATTCAAGACTTTCAGATATAAAGTATCACATTTGGGAAAAATTTTATGGGAAGAGTGAGGGGGAGTGGATATGGTTCAAGCGGTTGAGCGCCTGCCTCCCACATGGGAGGTCCTGGGTTCTGTTCCCACTTCCTCTTGACAAAAAAAACAAGCAAAAAGCAAACAAACAACAAAACCAACTCAGGGAAGCTGATGTGGCTCGGTGGTTGAGTGCCAGCTACCCAAATACAAGGTCCTGGCTTCATTTTTCGGCCCCTGGTACCTCAAAAAAAAAATTTTTTTTTTTTTTTGGGAAGAGTAGAATAAAGTATAAATTCAAGAAGATAAAAAAGAAAAAGAGGGTGGCTATCATTTTGGTATGATATTTAGATTTCTTTGGATAAAGAATGCTAGAACAGTTTTATTTTAAATGTCAGTATTTATGGTAAACCAGAAATTACATTCTTTGCAAGTATTTAAGCTTCTGATGAAAACTTTTTAGATGACAGTTGAAAATTCAACTGTAATTAAAAATGTTTAAGAGTATACATAGTTTTCAGCATTCTTTTATTGGACATAGCATTAAGTTTGAAGGCCATGTCATAAACTTATTGGAATCAAACTATATTAGAGATGATTTAAGAAAGCTTTGACCATTTGTGAATGCACAGAGCTGGTGTGTGTTTTGACCTTGTATTACACTTACATAGACATTTATAGTAGTTTACTGAAAATGACAATTAAAATAATCTTGAATATGAATATAGCAGTCATAGTTAATCTTCTGAGGTCAGTGACACCCAAGAGTGAAATTTTACTTTCCTTTATTTTATCTAGTGTAATTTTCCCATTAATAAAATAATAAATTTGAGTTCATCATCACAGTTTCTGATGTGGTAAAAATATTTATTTTGAACCATTAGAGGGCAGCGTGAATTTATCTTTGGAAATAGCTTTCACTGTGTGTGAATGATTTTGAGCTTAATATAAGGTAATCGTAATAAGCAACATGAAAATAAACTATGAAGTTTTTTAGTTAAAATTAAAGTCTTTCATTTGGAACTTTTAGAATATAATAAAAAAATTATCACAATATAAAAGTAAGCCCTTTTTTCTTTCTTTACCTCCCTCCCTCATCACCAAGCACATTAGAGCTTTTAAAAAGTTTGGCAAATTGCACAATTCAATTCTAAATTTAACATTTACCTTGTTTGTAAGCTAAAGAATTACCCAAGTCAGTGTTATAATGTTCCATGGAAAAAGGGATCTGAAAATGAATTTGGGAAATGCTGCATATTTTATCCCTCTTAAAGATGCCTTAAAGATTTCTAAATAAAGGTCACAGAGGAAATTATTAATCTAAGTGGTTCTCAACCCTGGCTTAACATTAGGCTCTTCAGGGAAGCTTAACAAATTCTGATGCCCAGGCAATATCTAGACTAAGTCAGAATTTTTGCTTGGGGGAGCCTTGATACCAGTGTCTTTAAAAAAGTTCCCCAGGGGATTCTAATATCCAGCCATAAGGAAACCATCCCCCATCCTCACCCCAAATACACATTACCTTTGATTCACAATAAGCATTACTTTAGGATATGCTGATTTTACTAGTCATAGATCTTTTTAAAATTTTATGTAATTAATTTAGTTTTATTATGGTAACACACACACATCTAAATATATAAACATAAATTTTGCCATTTTAACCTTTTTTTTTAACTTTACAATTCAGCAGCATTAATTACACTTACAATGTTTTGTTACCATCAGCAGCATCCATTACCAAAACTTTTTCATCACCCCAAACAGAAACTCTGTGTCCATTAAGCAATGGCTCCCCATTTCCCCTATGCTGTCCCATTCTTGGTAATCTGTAATCTACTTTTTGTCTCTATGAATGTACATTTTCTAGGTATTTAAGTGAAATCATACAATATTTATCCATATGTGTTTGGCATATTTCACTGAGCATAATGTTTTCACAGTTCACCCATGTAGTTTTATGTATCAGAATTTCATTCTTTTTAAGGTGGATAATATTCTATTGTGTGTATAAAAACAGTTTGTTTATCCATTCATCTGTTGATGGACTTGATGAATTATTACTATCCTTTTTTTTTTTAAGATTTATTTTTTATTTACTTTATTTTTTCTTTATTTACCCCCCTTCCCCCAGATGGTTCTCTCATCTGTCTGCTCAATTGTTTGCTCGCCTTTTCCAGGAGGCACTGGGAACCGAATGTGGGACCTCTCACGTGAGAGGCGGATGCCCAACAGACTGAGCCATATACGCTCCCTGTGGGCTGCGGCGTCTTCTGGCTTTGTGCATGGCCTCTGCTCGTTGTGGCGGGGGTGGAGTCTAGCTCTGTTGTCGTGGTATCTAGCTCTGTTGTGGCGGGAGGTGGCATTTAGCTCTGTTGCAGCAGTCTTCTTTTAGGAGGCATCGGAACATGAACCCAGAACCTCCTATGTGGTAGATTGGTGCCCAAGTAGTTGAGCCACATCTATTTCCCTATTACTATACTTTAAAAAAAAATGACATGTGCTTTGCTTGGGATTCTACAGAAATAACAATTGCTTTAATAAATGAAAAAAAAAACAAAACAACTTTCTCATACGTTAAAAGAGACTGAAAGGGAGATGTGATTTTTTTCTTCTTTTGAATGTGGGTGTTTTCTTCTTTTCTCCTTGTGTATTAAAAAGAATACAAAAGGTGAAAAGATGGTGATGTGGGATGCTGCAGGTCTCTGTCCCCTCACAGAAGCTTTGAACAACCAGCAAGAACTGGCAGAAACATGTTTCTCCAAACTCCAGAAAACAGGTAAAGGATTGCAGTAACATGGCAGTACTGAATCAATAAAAAGGAAACTTTAAAAGCAGTAGGATTTTAGGTTACCTGGCTGGCACCTCCCTAAACCCTCAATGACTTGGCACAGAGCCGGGTTGCACTCCCAGTGCAGATCCTTGGTGCGGTACCAGAGTGAACAGAGTAACTCATATACATACTGGGAGCCTTGATCTGTCTGGTAGTCTGTGGTATTCATCATCCCCAAACTTGACCAAACCTATGCTTTGGCCTGGAGTTGTTCTCTAAACTCATTTTATAGATAATCCCTGAAAGACTTTTACAGGTTAGTCTGCAAAGATTTTGAAAGTTGCTTTATTTCCTTTTTTTTTTTTTCTTAAGCTCCTGGCATTCAAGTAAAACTCTGTCATTAACAACAGCTGGATGCAAGCTTAAAGAACAGACACTTTTGAGTCTAAATTCCAGCTCTAACACATTAAAATATGAAAATACCCCGGTTTCAGTAAAAGATTGCTAAACATACAAAGGAACAGAAAGTGAAGGCCCAGGCAAAGAAGAACATCAAAGCATTAGAAACCGTCGATGAGGAGGATCAAACCTCGGACAAATCAGACTAAAAATTAAAAAAAAAAAAAAAAAGGTCTTAAATATGCTCATAGAGCTAAAGGAAAAGATGAACAAAGAACTAAAGGAAATTAGGAACACATTAAATGAACACAGAGAATACCAGTAGAGATAGGGACAGAATTGTTTTGCAAAAATGAGGGAGATTTGAAAACATACCTAGATAAACAAAGACTGAAGGAGTTCATCACCACTAGACTGGCCATACAAGAGATGCTAAAGAGTTCCTCAGGTTGTAATGAAATGACATTAGATAATAGATTGAAGCTTCATGAAGAATTAAAGATCATTGGTGAAGATAATGACTGGGATTAATTTTAATGCCAATTCTATTGTATTTTTGGTTTGTAACTCCTCTTTTTATTTCCTACAGAATCTAAAAGGCAAATGTATTAAAATGTAATGAAAAATCAGTGGTTTTGAGTTCATCATGTATAAACATGTAATTTGTGACAAGAACTACATTATAAAGGTGGGGGTACTGAGGAGTATAGAAACATACTTTGTATATACTATTGAAATTAAGTTCTTATCAAAGCAAAACAAGATTGTTATAGATTTAGGATGTTAAATATAAGCCCCTTGATAACTACAAGGAAAATATAATAGAATATGAAAACTCATAGAGACAGAAATTAGAGTATAGGTTGCCAGGGTGGGAGGGAGGGAGAATGGGGAGTTAATGCATAATGGGTATAGGGTTTCTGTTTGGGGAAATCAGAAAGTTTTAGTAATGAACGTGGCGAGGATACAACAATATTGTGAATGTGATTAATCTCATTAAATGGTAGGCTTGTGAGTGGTTGAGATTAATTAAAAAAAAGATGAGGGGAGTGGATGTAGCTCAAGTGGTTGAGCACCTGCTTCCCATGTATGAAGTGTCAATCCCTGGTACCTCCTAAAAACAAACAAAAAAACCAACTCTCATCGGGGAGTGGGTGTAGCTCAGTGGTTGAAGGCCTGCTTCCCATGTATGAGGTCCTGAGTTCAATCCCTGGTACCTCCTAAGGAAAAAAAAAAAAAAAAAAGAAGAAAGAGCAACTAAAGAGACAAGGACAATTAAATGCAATACTTGATTCTGGATAGGATCTAGCAAGGAGGAAAAAAAGCCCAAAGATGAAAAATTGGAATATAAATTGTTAGCTTTATATCAGTGTTAAATTGCTTTAACTTGATAACTGCACTTAAGGTGGTTACATAAGTGAATGTCCTTGTTCTTAGGAAATGTACATTGCAGTAATTTTTCAAGGAGCATGATGTATACAACCTACACTCAAGCATTCAGAAAATGGATTGATAAATAGATGGAATGATACTGCAAATGTGGCAAAATGTTAAAATTGGTAGGTCTGGACATCTGGGGATGGTGGTGGTAGGGGTGTTGGAGTTCTCTGTATGGGGTTTGCATTATTTTTGTAACTGTCCTGTTATTTTGAAATTATCTAAAATTAAAAAGATGAAAGGAAAAAGAATACAAAAAGTGAAACTTACTTTCCAATATGAGAAGATTTGCTAATAAGGAATGCTTCTCTTATGAAATTGTCTGACTGAGTTTGATAATTCTTTTTATGTCACCTCTACAAAGATGTTACTTTGAGTTACATTATGGACTTGACCTTTTTACTTGGCACTGCTTCTTTCCCCCATTTAGAGTTCTTATGTACTTTTTTTGGTTTGTTTTTCTGTTTATTTTCAGTCTCTTCTTGGGAACCAGAAAGGAAACTTTCTTTTGTAACTTACTGATTTTTAAGTTTAACAACTTCTGTTCACTGATTAGAAAAAACAAACTAGAGAAAGGACTGCAGAATACTTTTCTTTAGAAGAAACTTTTTTTTCTGACAGTTGTGGATCAGAAATCAACAAAATATGATGTTGGTTCCACATAAAAATTTTCCTAATGGGGAGGTCTTACCTTACAAAATAGTTGATTTTCTACCTTTGGTAACATTTAAATAGAGGTACCATTATTTTCTGTCAGGGATATTAATGAGTGGTTTCCTTCATTGGCTTTATGTAAATAATTGACTTTCAAAAATTTTTAAAAACCTGTTTATTATAGTAATGTATACACTTCAAAATTTCCCATCTTAACAACCTTCAAGTATACAATTCAATAGTATTACATTCACAGTATTGTGCTACCATCACTAATATCTATTATCCCAGCTTTTTCATCACCTCAAACACATACTCTGTACTCATTAAGGAATAATTCCCTCTCCCCTCACCCCAGCCCCTGGTAACATATAATCTACTATCTGTCTCTTTGAAATTTGCTTCTTCTAGATATTTCATATAGTGAAATCATATTATTTGTCCTTTTGGTGTCTGAATTGTTTCACTCAACATGATGTTTTCAAGTTTCATTCTTGTTAAGCATGTATCAGAATTTCATTCACTTTTACAGCTGAATAATAATCAATTGAGTGCATATCCATTTTGTTGACAAACTCAGTTTTTGTTTATCTGTGAATATTTTAAACTCT
>JAQZBX010049128.1:0-12146 GCA_029593785.1 Cabassous unicinctus | reverse complement strand
AATGAGAAAATTTGTAAAAAAGATTGTTTGAAGTTGAAGTTTCTTATGGAGATTTTATTTTATTTTAAAATTGTCAATTTCTAGACTATAATGTTTATTACTATTCAAATATGAATTTCAGTGTTCATCCCATAGACATAAATAATTTTTGTCTAAATCTTTGCCACTCTTCAAGGCCCATGTCAATCTGTTTCCTCCATTGTGGGGTTTCTGAATAACCCCAGCCTAAAATGATTCATCTCTCCTAATATACTTAATGCTTTCTTTCCCACTTATCACAATTTAATACTAGTCCTAATACATATGATTTTCTTCTTCTAGGATTTCCAAATTTAGAGGATGACTACACATTAATGGAAAGGGAAGCATAAACCTATTCTTTCACTATGGAGGCAGGTTTGGCAGATGGTGGAGAACCTGACCGAACTTCGGTGAGTGGTTCAAATATAGCATAAGATACTGTTATCTGAAACTGTGAAGTGTTTGTTGTAAGCCATTATTTCACTAAAACATGTATTTAAAACAAATTTTTAAAAGTATTTTAAAATAATACTTTAAGTTATTTGTTGATATGAGGATTATAGATATTTTAAAGCATGTTAGAGCACAACCCAGTTTTCTGATATTTCTGCCCCCATCTTTTTCCTTTCTTCCCCACTTACCCATCATATAGTGTAAGACATAATGATATAATAGCTTTTGTTTATTCCCCCCCCCCCAATTTTTTATCATCAGTAAATTGAGGATGATAACAATTGAGGAAATGAAGTGCCTCCAAATCTGAAATCACATGCAGCTTTGAGCAGGTGGAGGAGATGAAACAGTTAAAGTAATTAATGCTGCATACATATTCTTTCCATACAAATATAAATGTTTAATAATCATTGGTTCCCTGTGGTCGTGGTTAAATTTTCTGGAATTAAGATACTAAGTAGGGATAGCAGTAAAGTATATCTTATCCAATTAAAAAATCATTGATAGGGTAGATTAGATGATGATTTGTCATTGTTCAAAAATATTTTGTGTCAGCATAATTAATTTTCAATTATATTGTTGCATTTTGAGTTATTCCATTAAGTATTGATTTCTAGATTCTTTATTAGTAATGTAGTACCTACAGTGAGAGAGTCCTGTATAAAATACGTAGTCAGTTGGCAGCTCTATGATTTAAGTGGTAGATTCTTTGATAAATTTATATTTTTGAAATAATACAAAGGCCAATTCTCCATCTTTATATTGCTGTGGAGTTGAGAATCACTATTATGTTGAGGTGCTTGTGAAATTTAAAGGTTTGTAAAACCTTTGTTCAGATTCAAATGTAAAACAGTCTAATGATTGATAGAAAAATGAAATTTTGCTGACTTGTGTTAACTTGGTCCCAATTCTTCTTGAATTTCTGGCTTAAACTTGTCTTGGTTTCTTAAATGGTCAAGAAAAAGTTAAACTTTAAAATGATTACTTGATGATAGAGAATAAAATGTGCATGGAAATAACTTGTTTATGAAGAAAGTTATTGTCACAGTGATTATAAATGGAAAACTGATGGTAGGTTATTTTATTTTTACTATAATTTCCCAAAAAGCTAAGATTAAAGCCTTGTCTTTAGAACATAATCTTTACCATAAATGTCTTGTCTAAAACTAATAGACTTTAGTTTTCTTTTTAGCTGAAATATTTTTGAGCTGCTAGTGATAATAAAAATGTCATAATAGCAGATGCTATTTTCTGAGTGTATACTTTGTTAGGCTAGTCCTCGTAGCAGCTGTTAGAAGTAGGTAATTATTTTTCTTCATTGTTATAGATAGGGAAATAGGTTCAGAGAAGTTAATTATCTTCTCTAAGACCTCACAGCTTAAATGGTGGAACTGAGGTACTCTGTCTCTGAATATTATTCTGCCACAAAGGTGGTGACTGCATACGTATCTTTCTGAATAGAATAGATTAAATTTTTTTATCTTTTAAAGTCGATATCTAAGTATATAGTAGGAATAAATACGATACCTGAATAACTGGGATGTATTAATAAAATTTTAATCATTTTTAATTCTAAATTCTGTTGATTTTGAGAATTATTTAAAAAGTAGAGCAATTTTCTTTTTCTTTTTCATTAAGTTTCTTCTATGACATATTATAGTTCGTTTTAGAGAGAATGCCAGTAACTTCATTGTGAACTACTGAAATATTCTCTGTTTAAAACTAATTTGAGGGGGGACGGATGTGGCTCAAATGGTTGGGCGTCCATTTCCCATATGGAGGGACCCGGGTTCGATCCCGGAACCTCCTGGTAAAAAAAAAAAACAAACAACAACTAATTTGAGGTCCATTTTTGAGTCCATTATTTATGAAATATCACCTTTGAACTGCATGGCCTGTGCTAGTTACTGTTTAGATCTGAGGGAAATGGATAAGAACTTGAACTCTGTCATCTTTTAGCTATGTGTTAATATTTGAGCTCTGTCACTTAGTTCTATGTCTTTGGATAATTACTTAACTACAGTGGATTTCCACTTAACTCATCTATTAAATAAGACTGATAGTAACATCTACCTTCTATGTAACTTTTGTGTAATCTAAAACTTTTTCAAAAATAAAGAAAAAGAAAAATTTTGCTTCCTGTCTCTGCAACCTTAAGCTCGGCTGGTCTACAGGTCTTAGTTCCAAAAGGAGAGTGCTTCCACCAGGGCACACAACAATTATTCCATTGAACTGCAAGTTAAGACTGCCAACTGGCCGCTTTGAGGTCCTAATGCCTCTGAATCAACAGGCAAAGAAGGGAATTACTGTACTGGTTGGGGTGATTGATCCTGACTATCAAGGTGAAACAAGATTGCAACTACACAATACAAACCAAGAAGAGTTCCTGGAATACAGGAGATCCCCTAGGTTGTCTTTTAGTACTCCCATGCTCTCTGATTAAATTAATGGAAAACTGTAACAACCCAATCCAAGCAGAACTATTAATGGCCCAGAAACTTCAGGAATGAAGATTTGGGTCACTCCACCAGGCAAAGAACTATGGCCAGCTGAGGTGCTTACTAAGGGTAAAGGGAATACAGAATGGGTAGTGGAAAAGGGTAGTTATAAATACCAGCTCCAACTATGTGAATGGTTACAGAATTGAGGACATAATGGTTATGAATATTTCTTTGTTTTGCTATGAATATGTTTGTATATATACATAAAGCAAATATCTTTGTTTTATTTCCTATCTTAATTCCTTATCATATGACATAAGTTGCATTAACTTCATGTCACAGTATTTAATTTATAGGGTATCAAGTTAAGGGTGAATATTATCCAAGGACTTGCACCCTATTCTTGAGAAAGTCAGTGTGTTTCCAGTTGTATATAGGACAGTTAAGTATTGTTAGGTGAAAATATGACTGTTCATATTTTCACATACTTATTTAGAGATTAAGTATGGTTTAAGGAAATGTGTATGGGTGCCAAGTTGACAAGGTGTGGATTGTGATGGTTAAAGTTCATGTTTCATCTTGGCCAGGCTATTGTGTCCATTTGTTTGATCAAGCAAGTACTGGCCTAATTGTTACTGTGAGGATATTTTGTGGAGTTAAATCTTCATTTGGAGGAAAGAGCAGTGGAAGATAGTGGTCAGCTTCTTTGCCTTGTACCTCCTGTGTGCATTTCTGCAACTGGACAAATGCAATATTTAAAAATAAAAGGTTGGCATTAAAGCACATGTCTGCCCTGGTAGTAAAGATCAGTGGGCAATGATCTGTCCAGGGCAATATTTTATAGAGAAAAGGGCACTGAAAGGTAGTTCCTAGCCCTTCCCCTACCCTGGCCTTTTTTCCATCTGTGGTCCTCTGCTCTCTTTCTACTCTAAGATTCCTCCTTGCTCCCTACCCATCCATCTTTATGGATGGGTTCAGTGAGAATGTTACTTCAGTAATAACTCCATTTCCATTTGCAAAAGCAATTGGTTACTTTCTCATTGCCTTTGTGTGCTCTGCATATAAAGTAGATGAGGTGGTGGTTGAAATCTGACCAAAGATTCAAAAGAACGACAGGACTATTGGATAATTCATTCAAATTAAGATCTTTGGTGGCTGTGACATACCTATAATTTATGTCTCAAAAGTAGAACTGTAAAAGGACCACCTGTTTTAGTTTCCTAGACTGCTCAAGCAAATCATGGGTTGACTTAAATAATGTGAATTTATTAGCTTATGGTTTTGAGGCAAAAAGAAGGTTCAAATCAAGCCATCATCAAGGTGATGCCTTCTCCCTGAAGACTGTGGCATTCTGCCAGTCCTTGGTTCCTCTGTCACATGGCAAGGCACATGACAGTACCTCTTGGTCTCTCTCTTCTCTTCTGGGTTTCATTGATTTCAGCTTCTTACTTCCTGTGGCCTTTTCTCTCTCTGAATTTCATTCTCTTATAAAGAACTCCAGTAATAGTATTAAGACTCATCCTGGGCCATTCCTTAAATGAAATAACCTCATCAAAAGGTCATTCTTACAGTGGGTTCACACCCACAGGGTTGGATTAAATTTAAAAACATGTTTTTATGGGGTACATACAGCTTCAAACCACCATATCACCCAAGTAAATAGAATGTTGCATTTGCCAGTATAAATAATGAAATTATTTAACATGAGAATAGAGAAAGCTATTTGTCTTGCTAAAATAGATTTGGGAGGAAAACTGGCTTTAAAGATTTATTATTTCTTTCAATATCCATAAATCATTTAAAAATAAAAATGTGGATTCAAGATTTTTCATAAGCATTATCACTTTTTCTTTCTCCTAAGTTTTAAGATATACAGATGCTTCTTGTAAGCAGTATATAATTAAAGCTAAGAAACCCATAGCTCTACATTTAACTCTGAAGTAAAAGCGTGTACATTAAGTATCTTAAAATATATATATTTTTTTACCTTTTTTCTTTTAAATAAAATATGAGCCCCATACAATCTCAGAAGGAAATGTGAAGGGTTAGAATTTTAGCAGTTTAGGATAGGTGAAGGTAAAATTTAACTGTCTAGTTAGTGACAGTGGAGCAATGAGGGATTTTTTTTTTATCCAGACCCCAGATCACCTTAGTAGGTATTCATTAACTTATGGCTGCTTCAGAAGTTTAATATGGTAGAAGCTGTAGCAATGGAGATTGGGAGAGGGAATGAAATTTTATATATGTTTGTGTGTTTATGTATTTATACATACATATATGAACTTTTATATATGTTGATGTATATGTATGTACATATTCACATTAAATTTAATTTTGGTCAAACATTTATTGAATCCAACAAACTTATCAACCTTCATTGAACTCTTTCTGTGTACCTACTGCCTTGCTAAGTTCATGATTCATGCACTATGTTCAGAAAAGGTTTTAGGCCTCACAGTCAATACTGTTTTTTATATGAGGGGAATTAGAAGGAAATAAAGCTAGAGGCAAATATAGACAGCTAACATTTAGTGAATTTTTGCTGTGTCAGCAGCTGTTCCAATTGCTTTGCAGATAAATTTTTCTAATTTTCATAACAACCCTATGAGAGAGAGAGTGTTATTGTCCCCATTTCATAGATGAAGATATAGAAAGATAAGTTAAGTTGCTTGGAGTCACATACCTAGTAAGTGGCAGAGCTAGGATGCATTTTGGCTCTAGAGGCCAAACTTTAATCACTATCTTGTACTGAATTGCGCATTTATTAGAATCTGATTATACAGGACCCTGAATACTATTTTTACAGTATGAAATTTTGGTTTTTAAGATAGTATCAAACTGTTAAACTTTCTTGAGCAGGGAAGCAACCTGTTTAGAGTTGTGGTTTAGGAAAATTATTTTGACAGAATTGTGGAATATTAAAGGGACAACATACTGAACATTAGAATTGTTTGGGGTGTTTTTAAAAATTCTGGTGCTCAGGCTGCACCTCTCTCAAATTAGAATCTTTGAGGGTGGGATGAGATGCAGGCATCAGTATTTTTTAAAGTCTTGTAGGTGATTTAGATGCACAGCTAAGGTCAAGGACCATTGAAATAGAGGCAGTTACCTCAGTGTACAAGTCAGCATGCTGTTCTATAATCCAGGTAAGAAGCAATTAAATCCAATATTAGGATATTAGTAGCAGAATAGAAAAATATATTAAAGGAATTAGAGATAAAATCAGCAGGGCCCCTCCTCTGGTCTCAGCAGCTTGGGCAGTAGGAGTGGCAGCTTCGTGAAGGCTCTCAGCACGCTGCTGCCGGCAGCACCAGGCAGGCGTCCTCTCCACCACTAAAATGTCCAAGAGGATGGTCAGCTCAGCTCCTTCTGGGGAGGTTGGTGAGGTTGTCTGCTAAAGCTGCTCCTGCAAAAGTGGAAATGAAGCCAAAAAAGACAGCAGGAAAGGATAAACCTTTAGACAAAAAAGTGCAACCAAAAAGGAAAAGGAAAGCAAGGGGAAAACAGGTCAAAGTGGCTAACCAAGAAACTAGAGATTTACCTGCAGAAAATGGAGAGACTGAAAATGAGGAGAGTCCAGTCTCTGATGCAGCAGGAGAGAAGGAAGCCGAGTCTGACTAATACTGTATACCATGTCTTATCAGTGGTCCCTGTTTCAACTTTCTTGTACAATCCAAAGAAATATTTTTATCAATTATTTTGTAAATGTAAGTTTTTTAATAGCTCTAGAAGAAACATTTTTAAAGAAGGAGATTGGAATTCCACCTCATCCCATTTTTTTAAAAGTGTAAATGTTTTTTGTTAAGAGGGGAAACCATTTGCTGGTTGTTTATTTTTTGGTACAACTAGAAAATAGCCTATTGAAACATTGGGAGGCTTTGACTGTCTTTGATGTCAATTTAGCCTTCTGTGGGGTGGAGGGTGGGCAGTTTTTATATTCCGTAATACAACACATACTAAATGGTGATTTAGAGTCACTGTCATACATTTAATAACTGTTGAACATTTTAAATACTTCTATTCCCTTTATTTTTTTTTTTAGTAGAACTGTTTCTTAAAACTGCTCCCTGATTTTGGTTCTCCCTGCAGAACTGTGTGCACTCTGCAACATCCTGGGTTGTGGTCGTCCAGTTTTCTTAATAACTTTGTTATGTGCTGTTAAAGATCGGAAATGTGAGTATGTAGTGTATATGATATTAAATTGTGAACTGGTGGGGCTTACAATGTAACAGCTTATCAAATTTGAAGATATTGGCACTTGATAACCTCTTAAGGAAAACTTGCCTCCAAATTTTAAGCTGGAAAGTCACTGGAATAACTTTAGAAAAGAATTACAACTACATGGCTTTTTAGAATTTCAGTACATACATTAAGAATTATGTACAAATTGTTCATAATGTCTGTGTGCTGATCTTCAAAACAACCAAAAAAATCTCAATTATGAAAGGAAAAAAATCAACAAGACCTGGTGATTGATTGGTTGTCTGATTTCAGGAACATTCTAAAGACAAATTGTAGCTTACATGTACTCTTACATGTATTAAACCTGTTGAATCCCCACAATAATGTTAAGGTGGTGGTATCTTCATTTTATACATTTATACAGTTCTGAACAAGTAGACAGTGGAGTCAGGACTTGAACTCAAGCCTCAGCATTATCAAATCACATGTTCTTTCCATGGGTTTTAGGACATTTAGCAAGATGTAGCAAAATATTATAGAGGGAACCAGAAAAGTTAGTGGTCAGGTTTTTAGAGGAAGGGTTGACAGTGATATCAGGAAAGTTTCCTTAGAGGAGGTGATGCTTGACCCAAGTATTGAAAGAAACTTAGGTGTTTGCCTAAGTGAAGAAGAGCATGGCATTGAAGGCAGAGGCAACAGTGAAAGTAAATATAAGCAAGTTAGGCAGCATCATGGTATGTTTGGAGAAGTGAAAGGAATTTACAGTTTGTCATGTTTTTAAAGTGTGGGATCGATGCAGATGTAGAGGGATACATGACATAAGATAAACCAAATTATGGAGAGCTTTGAAGACAGTCTTCTATTTTTGTTAGGCTATGGGGACTCTACCAAGTGCAAAATCACTGAAGGGTTTTTGCAGGGGAGTCTAATTACATATACATTTTAGAAGAATCTCTTTAATAGCAGTATGGGAGATAAATTGCTGAGGTGTAAGAATAGACAGAGAAATCAGGTTTTATGACAGCAGTAACAATGGACAAGGAAAGGAAAAGATACATATGAGAGATTTTGAATATGTAGAATTTTTAGGACTTTGTCCTGTACTTGGTATTGGAGGGAATGAGAATGTATGTGAAGAGAATAAGGGTGAGATAGAAGTTTAGAGTGACTTCCAGGTTTCTGTCTTTTATGAATACATGGGAGGTACCATTCATTAAGGGAAAAAATGTAGGAAACGGGGCAGGTTGGGAAAAGTTCAGTTTTGGATATGATGAATTTGAAGGTATTTGTACCCAAGTGGAAGTGTAAAAAAGCAAATGGATGTACTAATCAGGACCTTGGTCAGAGTTAAAAGTGAAGATTTGGAATTAGTCAGCATATATGGTGGTAATTGAAACCATAAATGGTGATATTTGATAGAGCCAAGGATGGAACTCGAGAGTTCATAAACCTTAAGGGGCAGGCAGAAGAAGACGGCTCGTGAGCCAGAGAGAATTCCCCATCCCCCCACCCAGACTAGGTTATGTTTATAAACTATGGGAAAGGGGTTTTAAAAAGGAAACAGTAGAAAGATCAAGTGCAAAAGGAAATCATTTTGGGAGAAAGATTGTGCAGTTATCTTCTCAAACAATAATGGGGATTCTAATCACTTGGGAATTTTTGTTACAAAGCAGGTTTTGATTCAAATTGTAGATTGGGATGTGAGAATCTGCATTTCTTGAAAAAAAAAATGTCCCCAGCTGATGCCCATGCTGCTGATATGCAAACTATACCTTGAATAGCAAGTTTGTAAAGAATGGGAAAGACTTGTTTCAGAATTCAGGCAAAGATTAGCTTTGAATAGGAGAAGGGACATGTGTCTGGCCAGGTTAAAAGATCATGATACTCATGAGATAAAGATTAGAAAAAGAAAAAAAAAGTAAAGCAAATTTTGTGACAAGAAATAATGATTTGTATTTAGTCATGCAGATATTGAGAAGCCACTGGCACATTTTAGGTAAAGCCATTTAATAGGATATTTCTCCAGAAGAGAAATTTTATTGAAACTGTAGATTCAGATGTCATTTTCATTAGAAATGATAACTCTGAAGTGATGGGAGATGAGAAAAATGAGACTTTGTGGAGAAAACCTTAGACAACTCTTCCTCAAAAAGGGTAGAAAAAGCAAAGGAGAGAGAGAACACTTTTTGAGAGAAGAAATCCTAGAGAAAATTATGTCATGTTTCTAAGGTGATGATAATTCCAAGTAGGGATGTAGTATAAGATGCTGCATGGCAAATAGACTATCAGAGAAGGACCACAGATTTGGCATTCAGGAGAGAGTTGGTAGACTTTAAATTCTTCTTGTGGGAGAGATGTAAGGATCCAAAGTTGTATCTTAATAGAATGAGTAAGTTAGAGGTAAGAAACTAAATGTACCAAGTGAAAACCACTTTTTCAAAAAGTTTGCAGCAAGTAGAGACTTGAGCATTTGAGTTTGCAGTTAGAGAATTTGGTTAAATACAACTTACTCTGTGTAGATTGCAGATTAAATTCTACTTTTCCTCTAAAATGGGATAGAGCTGCAATGATTCAGTGTAATTTTTAGTTGTGGTAACATGTATATAAAACATAAAAATTGACATTTTAACCATTTTAGGTGTACAATTCAGTGGCATTAATTACTTTTACAATGTTTTGTTATCTTCTGCTACTAAAACCTTTTCAATCACCCAAAACAGAAACTCTTTACCCATTAAGAAGTACCTCCCCATTTTCTCTCTCCTCAGTCCTTGGTAACCTACCTTTCTGCCTTTATGAATGTACTTATACTAGATAGTTCATATAAATGGAGTCACACAGTATTTGTCCTTCTTTGGCTTATTGCATGTAGCATAATATTTTCGAGGTTCATCTGTGCTGTAGCATGCATCAGAATAGTATTTCCATTGTATGACTATACCACACTTTGTTTATCCATTCACTTGTCAATGGACACTTGGGTAGTTTCCACCTTTTGACTGTTGTGAATAATAATCCTATGAACATTAGTATACATGTCTCTGAGTCCCTTCCTTCACTTGTTTGGGGTATATACCTCAGAGTGGAATTGCTGGGTTGTAATGGTAATTCTATGCTTAACTTTAAAGAGCCACCAAATTGTTTTCTGCAGTGGCTGCTCCATTTTACATTCCCTCCAGCAGTGCATCCAATTTCTCCACATTATTGCCAATACTTGTTATTTTCTGCTCTTTTTAATAGCCACCCTAGTGGCTTTGATGTGGTATCTTATTGTGGATATCATTTGCATTTCCCTAATGGCTTATGATGTTGAACTTTTTTTTTCATGTGCTTGTTGGCCATTTGTTTATCTTCTTTGGAGAAATGTCTATTCATGTCCTTTGCCCATTTTTTTTAAAAGCCTAGGCAAGGGAGTAGAGAGTTTATTAAAAAACAAGAAAAGAATACATAGTCCTATACATGTACTGTGGGTGTGCTACAGGATGAGTTGCATGTGTGGGTCGCCAGGTTAGGCCTTTTGAAAGTCTTTCCTCCTACCTGTTCCTAATGTTGGGAAGGGCCCCAGCTGTTTGCTCTTCTGATTGGTTGTCCCTACTGTTAGCTCTCAGGGGGCCAGTGGTGTTCCTTTGCCCATTTTTTAATTGGGCTGTTTTTCTTTTTGTTGTTGAAATATCAGAGTTCTTTATATATTCCGGATATTAAGCCCTTATTGGATATATGATTTTCAAATATTTTCTCCTATTCTGTAGGTTCTTTTTTCACTTGCTTAATAATGTCCTTTGATATGCAAAAGTTTTTCATTTTGATGAAGTCTAGTAGAGTATAATTTTTATAGTGGAACACATGCAGGATCATGATTCATTTAACAAACCCCTTTTGAACCTCTGCTATGTGGCAGAAGCTATAAGATGAATAAGGTATACTTGCCCTCAAATAAACTCCTGGTCTTATAGGGAAGACAGATAAGCAAATAATTGTAATATTGTGGAGTATGATAATTGCTATAGCTAAAGTATGGAAAATTAAACTGTTTTTTTTTGCTCATTAGTTTGAGATTTTTGAACTTTGTATAATTTCTCGGCATCCTTACTTATGATTTTCATTATTTTTAATTAAAATTAAATTTTAATTTAGTTGTGGAGTTGTGGGGGTGTTTATTTCAAACTTGACTCTTAGAAGAAATTATATTGCAGCACATAATCCCATAGAAGTTTGGAGAGAATGAAATCAAAAGCATAAATATTAGAGGTTGGTCTTGAAAAGAGGGAGGCATGCTTTTTCACTGAAATAGGTAAGGGCAGAAAATAGTGAAGAAACTACAGTTTACCTCTAATAAGACCTATTTGGCCTACCTCATGGTATTTTTTTTCAATGGAAAATTTCAAATATATAAGAGTAGAGTGAGTTGTATAATAAATCTCCATAGTAATCATCACCCGTCTTTAACAACGACCCATTGCATTGTTAACCTTATTTCATATATGCTTTGATCCACTCTCTTGCTTAGGTCTAATTGAGAGTAAATCCCAGATATATCATTTTATCCATGAATAACTTCAATTATGTATGTCTAAAAGTTAGACTGTCAATAAAATAACCATGATACCGTTATCATAGCTTTTAAAATGCTGTATTTAATTCCTTAATATAATCAAATATCTAGTCAATATGCAGCTTTTTGGTTGTCATACACACACACAAACACAGTTGATTTGTTCCACTCAGAATCCAAATAATGTTCCCATGTTGCGTTTGGCTGATAATGTCTTTTAAATCTCTTACTCTATAAATCCATACCCCCTTTTTTGTTGTTGAGTAAAGCAGATTACTTATCCTTTATAGTTTCCCATAGTCTGGATTTTGCTGATTACATTACTGTGATATCATTTGACATATTCCTCTGCCTCCAGTATTTCCTGGAAACTGCTAGTTATGTCTAGAGTCTTGATGAGTTTTTGGCAAACATATTTCATAGGTGATTTTGTGTACATTCTGTTGCCATTTGTCATGGTTAGGCTAATGTGTCAACTCGGCCAGGTAATTGTGTCC
>JAQZBX010049127.1:0-20008 GCA_029593785.1 Cabassous unicinctus | reverse complement strand
TGGCAGGATACAAGATCAACACGCAAAAATCAGTAATGTTTTTGTACACTAGTACTGAACAACCTGAGGAGGAAATAAGGAGGAAAATTCCATTTTCAATAGCAACAAAAAGACTCAAATACCTAGGAGTTAATTTAACCAAAGATGTACAGGACCTATATGCAGAAAACTACGAAACAATGCTAAAAGAAATTTTAAAAGACCTAAACAAATGGAAAGACATTCCGTGTTCATGGATTGGAAGAATAAATATCATGAAGATGTCAATCTTGCCCAAACTGATTTATAGATTCAATGCAATACCAATGAAAATCCCAACAGCTTACTTTACAGAATTAGAGAAGGCAATTACCAAATTCATCTGGAAGGTTAAGTGCACCCGAATAGCCAAAAGCATTCTGAAAAAGAAGAGCGATGTGGGAGGAATATCACTGCCTGACCTTGAAACATATTACAAAGCTACAGTGGTCAAAACAGCATGGTACTGGCATAAAGATAGATACATTGATCAGTGGAATAGAATTGAGAACCCAGAAATAAACCCTCACCTATACAGTCAACTGGTTTTTGACAAATCTACCAAGACCACGCTAATGGGAAAAAACAGTCTCTTCCACAAATGGTGTTGGGAGAACTGGATATCTATAAGCAAAAGAATGAAAGAGGACCCCTATCTCACCCCCTATACAAGAATCAACTCAAAATGGATCAAAGATCTAAATATCAAAGCCAGGGCCATAAAACTACTAGAAGAAAATGTAGGGAAATATCTTCAAGACCTTGTAGTAGGTGGTGGTTTCTTTGACCTTACACCCAAAGCACGTGCTACAAAAGAAAAAATAGATAAATGGGACCTCCTCAAAATTAAACACTTTTGCACCTCACAGGACTTTGTCAGAAGGGTGAAACGGCAGCCAACTCAATGGGAAAAAATATTTGGAAATCACATATATATCACAGGATATATAAAGAGATGCTGCAACTCAACAATAAAAAGACAAACGACCCAATTAAAAAATGGGCGAAAGACTTGAATAGACATTTCTCCAAAGAAGAAATACAAATGGCAAAAAAACATGTGAAGAAATGCTCAACATCACTCATGATTAGGGAAATGCAAATCAAAACTACAATGAGATATCATTTTACACTTATCAGAATGGCCACTATTAAAAAGACAGAGAACTTCAAGTGTTGGAGAGGATGTGGAGAGATAGGAACACTTCTTCACTATTGGTGGGAATGCAAAATGGTACAACCACTATGGAGGACTGTTTGGCAGTTCCTAAAGAAGTTTAATATAGACTTGCCACGTGACCCTGCAATACCGCTACTGGGTATATACCCAGAAGACCTGAGAGCAGTGACACGAACAGACATCTGAACACCGATGTTCATATCAACATTATTCACCATTGCCAAAAGTTGGAAACAACCCAGGTGTCCATCAACAGATGAATGGATAAACAAACTGTGGTCTATTCACACAATGGAATATTAAGCAGCTGTAAGAAGAAATGAAGTCGTAAAGCTTATGGCAACATGGATGAATCTGGAGGACATTATGCTGAGTGAAGCAAGCCAGACACAAAAGGACAAATACTGTATGAATGCATTACTATAAACCAAATATATTGTATAACATAGTTTGACGCAAAAAAAAAAAAATTTATATGTATCCATTACATTTAATGGAGAAATGTATAGATTTATTCATCTGTGCTTACTTTTTAGTTTTTAATTATTTCTAATTTCAATTATTAAATGTACAAATAAAGTTTCAAAAAAAATTTAAAAAAAAAAATTTATGGACTTTGGTCACCAGTGAGTTTACTGGGTGGATGGCTGATTACATCTGCATCAGTCAGGGAGAGTGCTGTCAGCAATGGGTGATACTTTTATCCAATCAGTTGAATATTTTAAAAGGGGAAGTGATTTCAACATTCAGAGAGAATTTCCTAGCTCGTCTTTGGACAGCCAGCTTCTCCCAGAAACTCATCAAGGATCTTCACCGAACTTGCATTGGAGCCCCTGGTTTGCAGCCTGCCTGCGGAACCTGGACTTGTGCGTCCCTACCGTCACATGAGAGACTCTTATAAAATCTCATATTATTGGCAGATATCTCATGTTGATTCTGTTTCCCTAGAGAACCCTGACTAATACAGCTTGGTACCAGGAGTGGTTCTTGGGAAACAGTCTTAAACATGGGATGTCTGAGGTGGTTCTGGGTGTTTTGTAATTGGCTCTCTACTCTAATTGGACTCAAGGGTACTATTGTCTCCCTTTCCAAAAATGAAGAGGTCGCTAACAGTCCATGGTATGAGCTGGCAATAGAGATACGCAAAATAGTATCACAGGATTCCCCTACTTTCACACTTATAAGAAGGAAGGATCTGGGTGAGAGTGTTTTCAACACCTTAACAGAATTTTGTGGAGTCAAAAGTTATAATGATGTTGGCTGGCTCCTCCTAGATACTCTGAATATAGTTACAAAAGAAAGAGATGAGCTAAAGTCTTCAAATTTGCAACTTAAATGCCTCGTGAATGATGTTAAAGTTGCAATGTGTGCCCTGAAAGAAAATCTTGTCTCCTATAGCCACAGATTTGAGATATCTGAGAATCAAACCCAGACTCTCATTGCATGAGTAGCATAATTACAGAGGAAACTAAAATCTCAACCTGGAAAGGTTTCTGCAATTAAAGTGAAGGCATTGATTGGCAGGGAGCAGAACCCCAATGATTGATATGGAAACATATGGGATGATGATAATATTGGTGGAGACACTGGAACCCTAAATTCTGCTGAGACTTTACCAGAAAAACCTGTAATGGCCTGCCCTGTGGAGACCACACCTTGTCAACCTTGTATCATCCAGCCTCCAGCCTGCCCAAGGAGTCCGGACCTCCTTCCAGTCCTGAGGTAGGTACCAGCCAAACTGAAGCCTGCACTGCCTAGCCTCTGGCCTGCTCCAAGGAGTCTGGACCTCCTCCAAGCCCTGAGGCAGATACTAGCCAAACTCCAGCATGCACTGCCCAACCTCCAGTCTGACCTGAGGAATCTGCCTTCCAACCTCTGCCTGAAGAGATTAATCCTGTCTCACCAGAAGAAAATGCAAAGGAATGCCTTGAGGTCAGTAGTTTGCAAGACATTTCTAATCCTTCTCCTTACCCATCCCACCACTCCTCTTGTCTTTGAGACCTATTACTAGACTAAAGTCGCAACAAGCCCCCAAAGGTAAATACAAAGTGTGACCCATAAGGAAGTACACTATACTCTGAAAGAACCACTTGAGTTTTCCAACTTATGTAGACAGAAATCAGGGGAATATGTGTGGGAATGGATACTAAGTTTATGGGATAATGGTGGAAGGAATATAAAGTTGGATCTGGCTGAATTTATTGATATGGGCCCACTAAGCAGAAATTCTGGTTCCAATGCTGTAGCTCGAGGGGCTAGAAAGGGCTCTAACAATTTGTTTGCGTGGCTGACTGAAATATGGACCAAAAGAAGGCCTAGCATGTCTGAAGTTGAGATGCCCAGTTTGCCCTGGTATACAGTAGAAGAGGGAATTCAAAGGCTTAGAGAGATTGGAATGTTAGAATGGATTTACCATTTGAGACCTGCCTACCCATCCAAGGAATGTCCAGAGGACACACACTTTTAACCAGGACTGTGAGGAATAAATTTGTAAGACTAACCCCATCTTCTCGGAAGAGCTCTGTGGTTGCTCTTCTCTGTAGTCTAGATATTACTGTAGGAAGGGCTGTAATGGAATTAGATTCCTTAAACATTATGGGGATGATTGGATCTCGGTCTGGTAAAAGTCAAATATCAGCAGTTAATCGCCAAAGGCAAGGTAGGCATGGCTACCGCAATGAAAGGCAGACTCAAAGCAGCACTCAAAATAGTCTGAGTTGCATGGAGTTATGGCATTGTCTAACAGATCATGGGGTACCTAGAAGTGAAATACATGGACAGTCTACTAAATTTCTTCTGGATCTGTATAAGCAGAAGATTTCTAGGTCAAGTGAACAAAACCTTAACTCAAATTACAGACGCAGAGAATCACAGCACCTTAATCAATTCCCAGACTTGAGACTGTTTACAGACACAGAGCCCCTTGAATGAGAAGAAGGCCAGGAACCCTTGGGGAAGGATCCTGTTAAACTGCCAAAAATTTATACAGTTAATCTTCCTCCAACCTTTCCCCAAGGAGACCTATGGCCTTTTACCAGAGTAACTGTGCATTGGGGAAAAGGAAATGATTAGACATTTCAGGGATTCTTAGACACTGGCTCAGAAGTGACATTAATTCCAAGAGACCCAAAACGTCACTCTGGTCCACCATTCAGAGTAGGGGCTTATGGAGGTCAGGTGATTGATGGAGTTTTAGCTCAGGTCCATCTCACAGTGGGTCCAGTGGCTCACTGGACCCATTCTGTGGTTATTTCCTCAGTTCCAGAATGCATAATTGGAATAGACATATTCAGTAACTGGCAGAATCCCCATATTGGATCCCTGACTTGTGGAGTGAGGGCTATTATGTTTGGAAAGGCCAAGTGGAAGCCAATAGAACTGCCCCTACCTAGAAAAATAGTAAATCAAAGGCAATACCAGATTACTGGAGGAATTGCAGAGATTAATGCCACCATCAAGAATCTGAAGGATGCAGGGGTGGTGATTCCCACCACATCCCCATTCAACTCTCCTATTTGGCCTGTGCAGAAAACAGATGGATCTTGGAGGATGACAGTAGATTATCGTAAACTTAAGCAGGTGGTGACTCCAATTGCAGCTGCTGTCTCAGATGTGGTATCATTGCTTGAGAAAATCAACACTTCCCCTGGTACCTGGTATGCAGCTGTAGATCTGATAAATGCTTTTTTTCTCAATTGCCATTAGTAAGAACCACCATAAACAGTTTGCTTTCAGCTGGTAAGGCCAACAGTATACCTTCACTGTCCTGCCTCAGAGGTATATCAACTCTCCAGCCCTATGTCATAATATTGTCCACAGGGACCTTGATCATCTCTCCTTCCCACAAGACATCACACTAGTCCGTTATATTGATGATATCATGTTGATAGGACCTAGTGAGCAAGAAGTAGCAAAGACTCTAGACTTATTGGTAAGGCATTTGTGTGAGAGACGATGGGAGATAAATCCAACAAAAATACAGGGGCCTTCCATCTTAGTGAAATTTCTAGGTTTCCAGTGGTGTGGGGCATATCTAGATATCCCTTCTAAAGGATAAGCTGTTGCATCTGGTCCCTCCTACAACCAAAAAAGAGGCACAACACTTACTTGACCTCTTCAGATTTTAGAGACAACACATTCCTCATTTGGGTGTGCTACTCCAGCCCATTTACTGAGTGACAAGAAAAGCTGCTAGTTTTGATTGGGGACCAGAACAAGAGGAGGCTCTGTGACAGGTCCAGGCTGCTGTACAAGCTGCACTACCACTTGGGCAATATGATCCAGCAGCTCCAACGGTGCTTGAAGTTTCATTGGCATATAGAGATGCCATCTGTAGCCTTTGGAAGACCCCTAAAGGAAAACCACAATGCAGACCCTTAGGATTTTGGAGCAAAGCCCTGCCATCCTCTGCAGATAACTTTTGAGAAACAGCTTTTGGCTTGCTACTGGGACTTAGTGAGACTTAAAGCTTAACTATGGGCTATCAAGTTATCATGAGACCTCAGTTGCCTATCATGAGCTGGGTATTGTCTGACCCACCAAACCATAAAGTTGGGTGTGGACAGCAGCACTCCATAATAAAGTGGAAGTGGTATATATGAGATAGGACTCAAATCGGTTCTGAAGGCACAAGTAAGTTACATGAGGAAGTAGCCCAAATATCCATGGTCACCACTCTTGCCATGTTTCCTTCTCCTTCCCAACCCACAGCTTTGGCCACTTAGGGAGTCCCTTACAATCAGTTGACTGAGGATGAGAAAACTGGGACCTGGTTTACGGATGGTTCTGCACGATATGCAGGTACCACCCGAAAGTGGACAGCTGCAGCACTGCAGCCCTTTTCTGGAACACCCTTGAAGGATAGCGGTGAGGGCAAATCCTCCTAGTGGGCAGAACTTCGAGCAGTGCACCTGGTTGTTCATTTTGCTTGGAAAAAGAAATGGCCAGAGGTGCATTTGCACACTGATTCATGGGCTGTTGCCAAT
Source organism: Cabassous unicinctus (assembly GCA_029593785.1). NCBI lineage: Eukaryota > Metazoa > Chordata > Mammalia > Cingulata > Chlamyphoridae > Cabassous > Cabassous unicinctus. The sequence continues at coordinate 13,825 of JAQZBX010049127.1, read as the reverse complement.
GGTTTAGCTGGATGGTCAGGGACATGGAAGGAACATGATTAGAAAATTGGTGACAAGGAAGTCTGGGGAAGAGCTATGTGGATAGACCTTTCTGAGTGGGCAAAAAACATGAACATATTTGTGTCCCATGTGAATACTCACCAGAGGATGACTTCAGCAGAGGAAGATTTTAATAATCAAGTGGATAAGATGATCCGCTCTGTGGCTCTTGCTCAGACTCTTTCCCTAGCTAATCCTATCATTGTCCAATGGGCTCATGAACAAAGTGGCCATGGAGGTAGGGATGGAGGTTATGCATGGACTCAGCAACATGGACTTCCCTTCACCAAGGCTGACTTGGCTACAGCCACTGCTGAATGCCCAGTCTGCCAGCAACAGAGACACACACTCAGCCCCAGATATGGCACCATTTCTCGAGTTGACCAGCCTGCTACCTGGTGGCAGGTGGACTACATTGGGCCACTTCCATAATGGAAGGGGCAGTGATTTGTTTTAACTGGAATAGACACATACTCTGGCTATGGGTTTGCATTTCCGGCACGCAATGCTTCTTCCAAAACTACCATCCATGGACTTACCGAATGTCTTATCTACTGCCGTGGCATTCCACACAGCATTGCTTCTGATCAAAGAACCCATTTCACAGCAAATGATGTGTGGGAATGGGCACATGCCCATGGAATTCACTGGTCTTACCATGTTCCCCATCACCCTGAAGCAGCTAGATTAATAGAATGGTTGAATGGCCTTTTGAAGACTCAATGATGGCACCAACTAGGTGGCAATACTTTACAGGGCTGGGGCAATGCTATCCAGGAGGCTGTGTAAGCTCTAAGTCAGCATCCAGTCTATGGTGCTGTTTCTCCCATAACCAGGATTCATGGGTCCAGGAATCAAGGGGTGGAAATGGGAGTGGCACCACTCACTATTATCTCTAGTGATCCACTAGAAAAATTTTTGCTTCCTGTCCCTGAAAGTTCTTCTGGTCTACAGGTTTTAGTCCCAAAAGGAGGAGTGCTGCACCAGGGAACACAACAATGATTCCATTGAAATGGAAGTTAAAACTGCCACCTGGCCACTTTGGGGTCCTCTTACATGTGAATCAACAGGCAAAGAAGGGAATTAATGTACTGGTTGGGGTGATTGATCCTGACTATCAAGGGGAAGTAGGACTACATATACATAATTGGGGGTAAAGAAGAGTTTGCCTGGAATACAGGAGATCCCCTAGGACATCTTCTAGTACTGCCATGCCCTGTGATTAAACTTAATGGAAAATTGCAACAAGCCAATCCAAGCAGGACTAACAATAGCCCAGAATCTTCAGGAATGAAAGTTTGGGTCACCCCTCCAGGAAAAGAACATGGCCAGCTGAAGTGCTTGCTGAGGGTAATGGGAACATGGAATGGGAGTGGAAGAAGGTAGTGATAAATAGGAAATTCGACCACATGACCAGTTACAGAAACGAGGACTGTCATAGTCATGAACCCTTCTTCCTTGTTTTGTTATGGGTATGATTGTATATGTACGCAAAATGAATTTCTTTGTTTTCTTCCTCAACCTTTTCTCCTATCATATGAAAAGTTGTATTAATTTCATGTCATAATATTTAAGGATGTCAAGTTTAAGAGTGAATATTACCCAAGGACTTGCACCCTATTCTGTAGGGAATTAATGCGTTTCTGGTTGTATGCAGGTGAGTTGAACGTTGTTAGGCGGAAATATATATGTATGCTTGTCTGTTATTTATTTTTACTTAGAGACTAAGTATGGTTTAAGGTAGTGTGTATGGTTGTCGAGTTGACAAGGGGTGGACTGTGATGGTTAGGCTAATGTGTCAACTCGGCCAGGTAATTGTGTCCAGGTGTTTGGTCCAGCAAGCAGTGGGCTAATTGTAATACAAAACACTTCTGGACTTTGGTCACCAGTGAGTTTACTGGGTGGATGGCTGGTTACATCTGTATCAGTCAGGGAGAGAACCGCCAGCAATGGGTGACACTTTTATCCAATCATTTTAAAAGGGGATTATTTCAACATTCAGAGAGAATTTCCCAGCTCGTATTTGGACAGCCAGCTTCTCCCAGAAACTCATCAAGGATCTTCATCAGAGTTATATCGGAGCCCCTGGCTTGCAGCCTGCCTGCGGAACCTGGACTTGTGCATCCCTACCATCATGTGAAAGACTCTTATAAAATCTCATATTATTGACAGATATCTCCTGTTGATTCTGTTTCCCTAGAGAACCCTGACTAATACAGTGCCCAACTAGATAATCCAGGATAAATACATCCTCTCAAGATTCTTAACTTCTTTTCCATGTAAGATGATATTTACTTTTTTTCCATATAAAAATATATTCTAGCTTCCATGGATTAGTATGTGGACATATCTTTTGGTGGGCTACCTTTCAATCCACTATAAACTTACATGACTTTCTCGATCATGCCATATCCAGATTTCATTCAGCATTTAAAATCTCCCAATTTAGAAGTAGAAGGTTCACACATGAAAACAGTCTCCAAACTCAAGTTAAAGTGATAAGAAGAAAAATTATAAGATCTTTACATATGGTTAATTGCTTTTTATTATTATGCTTTGAAACATTTGATTATTTATTAATTCCCCATGGGGTACTTTGGGAAATGTAGAATAAATTATGTCACTATACTCAGAGCAAAAAGTCAGACAGAAAAGTAAAATTCATTGAAAAATACTGAGACAGAAACTCTCTCTACAGTTTGTTTTTTATTATCTGTATACTTATTTTGAATATAGAGAGATTTAGCAATATTTTGAAGTACTTGTATGTCAGAATGTTGGCTCAGAATAACACTGTTAGCCATTGCTTCACTAAATAAATCAGATTGAGCATGTGGTAATTGCTTAATAAATGTTAGCTATTAGTATTAGCTATTATAGTAAGATGTTATAGGGTGATTTATCAATGTAAATAATCATAAAAACTTAAGGCAGAACTTCTTTCTGAAAAATAAATCATAAGGAAAAATGCAAAATCCTAAATCACAGAAAAAGATTCTTATTTCATTCATAAACAATCATTTGATTTTCAGAATATGCTTAGCAATAGAAAAACCCATTAAGTTAGTGCAAAAATTTAGATCTTTTAAAAGGCATCCAAACTCATGGGTTTTCCAAAGCAAAGGATTTTCTTATTCTATTTGTGCAGTGGAAGCAAAGTGAATCTTATTTAAAAAATAAGATGACAAATTTTTCTTCCCATAAACGTCTCTGTGTTAGGAAAATGCAAAAAGATTCCTTCTGTGCCAGTACCACCTTTATAAGAAACTGATTTTTTCTCTGCAGAGTAAATCTAGAGAAAAGTGCGGAAGGAAGGGTTTTATGTCACTGTCAGTAACAAAAACAAAATCGATCTGGTACTTCTTGGTAATTTAGTTCATGAGAAAGCTAAGCCCATTCTTTTTCCATTTTTCATTTGTTTCTGTAGAGGAAGTGCATGGCAGGAGAGAGAGTATGACTCAAAGCCAGAAAACATGAGTTATAGCCTTAACCTGTGTCAGAAATAACCACGTGTTTAAGTTTGTGTGCAAAACAGCAACTTCTGAGTATTAGTATCTCTTCAATATAGCAAAGCAATGACTTCCGTATCAGAAATATTTGAGTTCTAATTCAGACTCTTTTCCCCGCTTTGTGACACTAGTAAGATAACTCACATGTAACACTATGTTACAGGGTTACTGTAACCATCCAATACATTAAATTCCCTTACTATACACTCCCATAGCACCCTTTATTTCCTTTTGTGAACACTCACTCTTGCAATTAAATGTTCAATTAAATTGAAGTCTCACGTGTTTAAAAAAGTGCCTCACAAATAAGAGACATCCAGTGAAACAACTATATGTTTAGTTCTACGGATTACATATAATGTATTTAGCATAATCTCTGACATGTAAGAGTTCATTAAATGGAGTTATTACTTATTTTTCCTCTATAAATTAGCATGGTTGGGCAAAATATACTTCCCCAATAAAGGATGAAATGTTAGAAAATAGTTATTATTCTAAAATGTTATTTATTCAAAATTATTTCTTTAGCATCTCCTTTGTACTCCAAGCATTCTGCTCAGAGCCCAAAGAAAACAAAAAAAACCCATTACAATACATGTGTTTTTCATTCAGTACTGGAACCATTGCCACTTTTCTGTGACTTACCTACAACAGGGATGAGTCTCTAAGCAGTGAGATTTTTAAGACATGATCCCACCTCTCCTTGTCATAACTGATGAATAGGGGTAGTCACCTGACCCAATTAAACCAAGGACCTTCTCTCCCCAGAGATGGTCAGGCAGTCTCTCTGTAAGAAATTGGGATGAAAAAGTGGAACACTTTGAGCCGTTATTCAGATATCTTCTGGCTCTTGTAGAGAAAGCCAATTCTCAAAGATAGAAGACTTAAGCCAGATAGAAAATGTAGAATGAAGAGAGGCATGTGAAGGCACAAGAGAGGGGTGACTGCATTACCAAAGGACTCTCGGTTCCTGCTTCCAATCCCTTGTGAGGACTGATCACATCCTTACTCTTGGGTCCCATAGGCACCTTTGACACTTAAAATCTTGCAATAAATTTCTGTTCTAGTGGTTTGGTTAGGATTTGTTGTTTCTAATTTAAAAAGTAACACATTCAAGCTTATATATTCATCTTTTAAAAAGTGGGCTTCCCATAATCCATGATTGACTATCACAATCCATTTTCTTTAGCAATTTAAAATGGAAAAAAAAATCCAATAATCTGCTATTACTTTTTTTATTAGTAGATGTGTGTCCTTGAAACACTTGATGAAAATTTTACCTCTAAGATTCCACTTTGTTGTATAAATCATAAAGAACACTGGCTTTACTGCAAAAGAGGTAGGACAATTTCTGGATTAACTGTAAAATTCTAAGTTAGTACCAGTCTTGTTTACCTTTTAATTTGTTGTGACAAATTGAGAACCAGTTGTCCATTTAGTCCAACACATTTTAAATATAAGGAAATCAAGGCCTGGGGAGGTACAGTAATTTCCCCCTCTTCAGTAATCTTTGCACCTCACCACGTTCACCATTTCCCTTTCATTGTGAATATTTTTGGACATTCATTAATCATTACAATAGAGTTAATCATGTTCTTTAAATCTATTTTTCCATCTTATGGGGCTAGTCATTTTCACAGAGGTTTCTGGCATGTTGAATCCTTTATTCATGTGAATAAAGTTAGTATTAAGCTGCTTTTCTTTTAAATTAGAACCAACTCAGAGAATCAGAAGGAAGATGAATATTGCATACCATGAAATTCAACTGAAGTAGAACAGTTTAATTGCATTTTATGAATTATTAAATATTTTCCAGAAAGAAAGTCTACGTGGTATATTCAGTAGAAAATTCATAAGAAAGGAGCTGTTGGAGTTATGTTTACATGTGGCAGTGCTGCCAAATGGTAGGTGCGAAAAGGGATTGACTCAGTGAGAAGAGAATAGATGATTTCAAATATCACTTCCAGCTCTAAGAGTCTTTTATTTGATGCAAGAAATAAAACTCTATGGAATTTCCACATTCCCAATTTCATATGTTTTATTCATCACTTTAAAACAAGTGCAATTTTACTACTTCATTTGCCATTCTACATTTTTATTTCCAATAAATGTACTTTCACTGAAGCAACTTTAAATTAGACCAAGTGGTTTTAAAATGGCTGATAATCACATAATCGATGACAGATGTGGCTTCATTGAATTGGGATTTATTTGCATACTGAATCATCTATTTATTGTTAATATAATAATGCACTAGCAATTAAACATTGATATTTATCTGCATAGTTGAATACTATTTAATTTACTCATTTCTCTAATCTGTCACATCTGTACTTCTAAGTAGTTCAGTTCATTTTAACTGTAGCAATTAGTGTTCTAAGCTTAAATTAAATTTTGTGTTCCCATGAGAAGCTGAGGAATATGTTAATTTGTCATTATATAGTTCATATTTTCTTTAAGTAGTTAGGCACATTCCAGTGGAACTTATATAAAATGATCATACTTGTTGAGATTTACCTTACACGATTAGATTTGTTGGTTGCAGAGAAATATTTTAGTTCTTAAGATAAATTTTTTCTTGGATTATTATATTCATTTAATTAAATACTTAAAGTAACATGAATTCTTAATTTTAGTGGCATCCATTATATTTTAAAACAAACAAACAAACAAATAGAAATCACTTTTGCATGAAATAAAATTTTCCTTAATTAGGAGCTTCTTTATTTAAAAATGAAGAAAATGGCTTAATCATTTAATTGCAAAACCAACTCAGCTCTTCTTAAGACAAAACTTCATAGTATTGATATGCTAGAATAATTTTATACAAACTATACTTAGTCTAATTTTGTGGGCCTCTAATAGTACGCAGTCATTTAAGATGAAACATGTCTAGCATAATGGCTACATGAGATTGTACAGGAAGAGAATCTAAAATCAACCTATGGAGAAAAATATAACTTTTGGAAATTACTTTCCTCCAATATCCTCACACACTTAGCAGTACATTAAGCGCCAATAAACCAATGTATGTATTTATCAATAAGCTATGTTTATGTGATGATTATGGCATATCCCTATCCTCAATCTTTTTCTTCATTCTCATCCTGAAACTTTGTGCAAAATGGACCCCAGATCCAGTCCAAAGTTCTAGGTTAAGCCTGAGTGGCCTTTTACCATTTGGGGGAAAATACATATTGCTAAGAATTCCTTTCTGTTGACAGAAACATACATTCTCAGAGCCTAATAATACACTGAATTTGTTTATTTGTTTTTTATGGTAAAATGCTCAGGGGATAGCAAAGGCTATCTTGAAACTTTGAAGTTCATCTTTGCAATATTTTATATTTTAAAATGTTTTCCATTATGTTTTTAAATTGCTTATTTTAAATTAGCATTTTATAACTAGAAGGCATATGAAAAATTAGAAAAAATTTTCTTTTGCCTTTATATTTTAAATTTTATTAATCACCCATTTTATCATATATATATATATATGAGTTAATTTTTCAACATCATTTCACAAAACCTTTTTTCCTTTTTGGAGAAACCAAGTGTGAAAACACTTTGGTTTTTAAAATTCAATAGAAAAAGTAATTGCTTTAATCATACAATCATACAGGAACAACCACTGAAAATCTTCATCAAATACAAAATTGGGTTTTACTTAACTTTAAAAAAATTCTTTGACTCCTATATTCATGAAGTAGATAACTCTGCTATTTGAAAGTATATTTTTACTTTTTTATATTTGTAAATTAGGAAAATATTGGAAAAATTGTTAGACATCTGCTGTCTCAAGGCTATTGTCACTTAGATATTTTCTCATCTGTATTTAAACAGCATAAATATAATTTCATTAAGGTTGGTTGGCTTCATAAAATACAGAAAACATCAATCTTTGGAGAATATTATAAAAGTAAGAGTCTCAAGGTATAGTACATGAAACAGCTCACATGATGCAAGCACATTACACAGTGTACAGAACTGGGAAGAAACAAAGGGGGAGACCAGATATGAAACTATAGCCTGGGATGATAATGATACAGTTTATTTTACAAAAGCCACATGGGCTATGTAAGCATCAGGGATAACACAGGGCCATTGTTGAGAAGGGTTTTGGTAATAGGTTTCAAAGAAACTGTTATAGTTTGTTAAAAGCTGCCAAAAGCAAAATACCGGAAATGGGTTGGCTTTCACAATGGAGATTTATTAAGTTCCAAGCTTTCAGTTCTGAGGCCGTGAAAATGTCCAAATCAAAGCATCAGGTGATGTTCTCTCCCCTAAAGATCGGCTGCCAGCGATCCTGGACTCCTCTGTCATACGAGAAGGCACATGGCAGCATCTCCTTTTTCCTCCGGGTCTCATCGCTTTCAGCTTTCTTTGGAAAATTCAATTTTAAAATGGGTAAAAATCTAAATAGACGCTTCTTCATATTTATGAAATTTGAAATTATGTAACTTTGAATCAGGATAGACAGAATACCTTAAGAAAAGCCATAATCTTGCTATTTTAAGAAGATTATTGTTCAAAAAAATGATAAATGTGTAAAATGAAGTAATGCAAGGCTGGTTCAATATTCAAAAATTAATCAATGTAATCCACCATGTTAAGAGACTAAAGGAAAGAAACATACAATCATATCAATAAAAATAGATAAAGCATTTTAAAAAATTCAAAACCCATTCATGTTGGAAATATTCATAAAAATGGTAATAGAGGGGAACTTCCTTAACTTGATAAAGAACATCTACAAAGCCCTACAACTAACATACTTAATGGTCAAAGAATGAATACTTTTTGCTAGAAAGTTCATAAAAAAAATTGATGCCCTAATTATGGCAACTATACTACCTTCCATTTGACTTTAATTCAGTCATATTTTCTCTTTCATTAAATTTATCATAAAATTACTATTTTTGTAAAGACAGGGAAAGTAAGGATATTCCTAAAATAAAACAAGAGTCTATAAATTCCCAAATTTAGAAGTAAAAACAGAAACTTCTGATAAATGTACATGATGTTTAAAAATATTCAGCAATTTTATTTGATACAGTCAATATATTTCATGAAAGTTTTATGTTTATAACACAATATTTCAGTTGGAAAGACCCAGTCATAAACTTAATTGTTTCATCTTTTAAGGTGATTATACTAATAGAGCATAGATAACAAATACTGGATTTTTTCTACCTCTGAATATCTTTAGCTAGTTTTAATATTTATTAAATTGCTGAATTAACCATCTAAGCAATATAATTTAAATTGAGGACTCCAAAGGACTCTTGGCTTTTTATGGGTATTCATTTGAAAGGAGACTTAACTAGCACAAGTGTGGAAAGCAATTTCCTAAAGGGCCATAAAAAGAATACAAGACATTTGTATTTATTAAACTAATTCTGTTAGCTTCAGTCAGAAGGCTCAAAGCTCAGTTCAATAATTGCAATAAAAAGGATGGATACATCAGATGTTATCTCAAAACTAAAATGAAAGGAGAAAAAAATATTACTTATGATTCATTATTTAATTATGTGACTAAAAAACCCTTCATAAAGAAAGGTCTGAGCTAATTCACAAATAAGAAGGCAGTATAAACCAGATGTTGCCTCAAAACTAAAATGAGAGGAGAAAAATATTAACAGTTATGATTCATTATTTAATTATGTGAATAGGAAACTCTTCATGGAGAAAGTAATATCTGAGCTAATTTTCAAATAAGGAGGGATATAAACCATTTAAAAGTGGGAAAGAAGGACATTACAAGTAGAGCAGGCACCATAGGAAAATGCATCATTTTGCACATTCATTTAATTGTGAAAGAAGCAGAACCTCTTCTGAACTTTTCAAAGTATTTTATTTCCTTAAGTAATTTCCCTTTCATGCTTGTTCTTTTTTTAAAAAAAAACAATTTATTGAAGTATATCATTCATACATGAACATACATAAACTATAAGTGTTCAATAAACATTTTTAGGACTGTTTCAAATGAAATTTCTAGTGAAGTGGTATGGTGGTTTGAAGCTGTACATAACCCAGCAAAATATGTTTTTAAATTAAATACATTTCTCTGGGCTTAAATTCATTGTAAGCAGGAACTTTTGATGAGGTTGCTACAGTTAAGGTGTGGCCTACTTCATTCAGCACGAGTCTTAGTCCTATTACTGAAGTCCTTTGTAAGAGAATTAAATTCAGGCACACAGAGAGAAAGCCACAGGATGTAAGAAGCTGAAATCAATGAAACCAGGAAGAGAAGAGAGAGATCAAGAAACTCCAACATGTGCCTTGCCATGTGGCAGAGGGGCTAAGGATTGCTGGCAGCAAGTCTCAGAATGCCACAGTCTTTGGGGAGAAAGCATTGTCTTCATGATGTCCTAATTTGGACTTCCTTTTAGCCTCTGAACTGTAAGCTAATAAATTCCCTTTGTTTAAGCCAACCCTTTTCCTGGTAAAGCAGCCTAGGAAACTAAAATAAGTGGGTTCCACAATGCATAAAAGAGCTCTTAAATTGTATGACTTTCGGCAATGCTCTCATCTACCCTACTCCTATATTTCTGATTTACAAAATTAGAGGTAGATGAAGAATTTCTAAAGTTGTTTCTAGAAATTAACTTATAAAAAATGATACGGTCATTCCAAAATTGGTAAAAAAAAAAAAAATACATTTTACTGTACAAATAGGACTTAGTTTTAGGTTGACAAGACTTCAGGCAGATAAAAATAGAAAAAGACTATAAATTTCACCAGAAATGAGTACTATAAATATTTTGGAATTATATTATTTGGGAGCTGGTAAGCAAAAACAGGACTGAAATTTAATGTGTGAATGATTAAACTTTGAAAAATGTACCTTTTAAAGTTAGAATAGCAGAAAACAGAGTATTTAACTAGCATAGAGCAAGAATTCATGTAAAGAGAGGAAGTGTTCTGAGTTCCAAAAGAAATTTGTCAATTTAAATTGAATATATATGTATACATAACCTTACTGAATGTAGCACAAAATATGGGGAAAAATTTAAAAGCAACTTGTCCTTCCTGATAATATTAAAAATTGAAAAAAAGTAGCCTTGAAATCACCAAATTATCTTCAGCTTTCACTGTTTTGACCTCAAATCAGCTATGTCTCTGGAGGGAATCACAATCTTGGCTTTTATGATCATATTTTCTTTGTTTTTATGTATAGTTTTAACACTTTAAACAATGTAGTATTGTTTGGCACAGCTTTGAGCTTTATACATACTGATTATTAGATGTCATTTCATATAAACAAAGTTAAATTATTTTCCCTGCTGCATAATATTCCATTTTCAATTAACCACAATTTATTTATTAATTCCACTGTATATACATTTAATTTACTTCTATGTTTTTAGATATTATGAAAGTTGATGCTTTGAACCATTCTGTGCATGTATCCTAATGGTGGATAGAAGCACTAATTCTCTAAGAATGGAATTGTAGGGATACTAGGAATGGAATTATTTGATCATGTAGTATGCATGACTTCAACTTTATAGATAAAGTCAAATCATTTTTCCCAAGTGGTTTCTCCAATTAAAAATACCCAACAGCAGTTATAAGAATACATACCTGGTGTTGTGATGTTTTTAATACATTTATTGGGTGTGTAATGGGAACATTGTTGTGGCTTTTAATATGAAATTCCTGATATCCTCAGGATATCACTAAGATTGAGAACATTTCATATGTTGTGGTACTTGTCCTTATATTTCTGCCTGCGGATTTCCCAAATAAATAGAGTGAGGACTCCATTTTTCTAGTTAGTCTCACTTCCAGACCTGTAGAAGCAGCCCAGGAAGAACCATTCATGTCAACCACTTTTACTGTGTAGGCAATAAGAATCTTTGTAGTCCTTCATATTGAATAAACTCCAATTTATAATGCTTCTTTCCCCTACAGGTGACTTCCTTGTTGAAATTTTTATGCACAGAGAAATTTTAATTCTTTCACATCTTATTCAGGAGTTAGAAGTACAGACTTTATTCTGTCCTGTATCACCTGAAAATATTTCATTTTCCATTTGATATAACTTGTTGTCCCTAATCTCTTCAATGTTATATATAATTTCTTGACTACTGAACATGGACTTCCAGCTCACTTTTATCTAAAGTTTCTAGTTTTCATGGCTGAAATATTTTTATCAATTACCCTAAATCATGAATATTATCCATAAGTGGAAATCCATCACAGAAATAAAGATTTTCTATGTAAGAGTGTTGATGAAGTGAATAAAATCATTGGGAACCTATCTATTAAGACTACATTAGGGCTTGGTGGCCCATATTTCAGTTTCTTCATCATTGTTCATTTATGCATTGCTTTAATTAAATTATTTACTTTTTATTATTTACTTGAATTATTCATAGGTTTAATAATATTTTCTTTCCTTTAAACATTAATTCCTTGCTTGCCATATTTTGCAGATCTATCTTAAATTCCAGGTTATAATTTCTGATGGAAATTTTAAAATTAAAAAAAAAAAAATCAATGACTCATAAATACCATTAGAAATGCATGAGCGTCTATGAACAATATTTATTAACTGACTCTTTAAAGCCTTCTCACTTTGAAGGACTCTTACAGAGTTCAGGGAGAGTGTAGGTTTCAGGTTTTCATTCTTGGCTCACTTCCAATTATGATATTTTTATTTGGCTTTTTTTTAGTTTTAACATTTGTGACAACACAACAATTGGAAAGTTATAGTGTGCAGTAATGGGAGCTGAATTCTAGAAAGGGGAAAGTTGGGTCAAAAATCTATGATTCAGTCAACAACATTTCAATAATTGTGAGTGAGAGAAAGTTGTTAGATGACATGACAGTAACAAAGAGGCATAACTAGTACTGTATAGAGAGGTCAAGAGCATTAAAGAAGAAATGTTTTTTGTTTGTTTTCAAGAAACTAAAAAAGTAATAGCCCAGACTTTTGATTTCAGTTCCAACATATAAAGAGCTTGTAAGTTATCATTCCCATTTTTACAACAAGAAAAAACTTGGCAAACTAGAAATCCATAACTTTTCTTGGATCTATCAGAGAACTGAGGTCACAAAAAAACGTCCACCCTGATATCTGGAGAGACAGCAAAGGCAGAGTCACAGCCAATGTTTGCTTACCTGAGCCATAAACTGATAGGAATACCTAAAAGGTAATAATTGAGGGAGGCTAAGTGTAGGCTAGAATAAAAATGAGAAAATCCTGGTGGCTGTACTTTAGAGGAGACCCCACACTCTGTGTATTTTACCCCCAGAAACACCACCAGATTCTCAAGGTGAAGATGCAGAAGAGATCAGATTGTGTCAAAGCTTTGGAAGGTGAAGGGGGAGAAAAATCATTATGGTATAGCCCAGAGCCTTCTATAAGTCAAAAACCTACTCTCTACCACACAAAGAAGGCTCTAATACAATAACAGTGGATTACAGGTGAGTGACAAAACACAGACTTCTTTGAGGAACAGTACTGAGGGAACCCCCAAGTCAACAAAGGGGGCAAAAACAAGGACACTAGAGGAATTGGAGGCCTATGGCATCTATATAATATCAAATATTAAATATAGCCTAACTCCTAGTCAGATTTACATAAATCCTATCAATAAAGATCTATATGCTCCAACTCCTAATACCAAATTTAATTGTCTGACTTTCAACAAAAAAATCAGACATGCCAAAAGGCAAGGAAAAGTTTTCTGAAGAAACAATACATGATTCAGAACTGGTGTCAGATAAGACAAAGATGTTGGAATTATCAGACAGGAAATTTAAGGTAAATATGATGATTATATTAAGGGCTCCAATTGAAAAGGTAGACAACATGCAAGAATAGATGAGTAATGTAAGCAAAGACATCAAAATTCTAAGAAATAATTAAGAGGAAATGTTAGTGGGAAGCAGATGTGGCTCAAGAGGTTGAGTGTCTGTCTACCATATGGAAGGACCAGGGTTTGATCCTCAGGACTTCCTGGTAAAATTTAAAAAAATTATTAAATTAAAAAAAAAAAAGGCGAGCAGGTGAGCCACAGGCCCACACATGTGCAGCGAGCCACACAGCAAGATGATGATGCAACAAAAGAGAGACACGCTGGAGAGTCAAGGCGAGATATGCCAGAAACCAGGAACTGAGGTGGCGCAAGTGACAGGGTGCCTCTCTCCCACATTGGAGGTCTCTGGAATCGAATCCTGATGAATCCCAGTGAAGCGTGGAGGAGAAAAATGAGAAGAGAAGGCAAGAAACAGACACAGAAGATCACCCAGCGAACGGACACAGA
>JAQZBX010049126.1:0-20003 GCA_029593785.1 Cabassous unicinctus | reverse complement strand
GTGGTAGATGAGGATTGTGATTAATAATATAAATACAAGAATTTCTTCTAAAAGGTATTAAGAATATGGTGGTATATATGAGAAAATATAACTAATATACCTCATGGACATTAGTTAATAATATTCTAATAATTTTGTTGCAAAAGCAAAGAAAGTACTATATCAATGCTCTAAGTCAATAAAAGGAATATAGGATTCAGTTTTATGTGATATGAATATTCTAATATGATTAAGCATTTTTCCTTCTTAATTTTCTTCATTAACAAGGAGACCATGATCATGTCATGTCACCAATTTGTGTTCATTGGCATATCCTTCTAAACACTGGAAGAACAATTGAGATTGTTTTTAGGATTACATGTGATAAAAAGTGCCCCAACAAAATTTTTTTGGAGTAATGTCTCATAACTTTTTAAGCTATCTTTTGTCTGTCCTTTTATTTTCTGAATTAGAAATAAAGTTTACTTTAAAAAACTTTGGTTGCAGTTGGTTAAGTTACTTTATTAGCCCAGAAGCATGTTTGAAATAATCCCCTCTCTCCATCTCTCTCAGACCTCTTCTTATGACTGTTGGTAATAGAGTAAGTTGCATTTAATGCCTAATGGCAAGTTATTTTCTATAAATTCTTTGATCATTGAAGACAAATTTCACCTTCCAAATCTCTTCCTGAGCTGATGTTCTCTTATGCACACAATCGCTAATTACCTTAGACAGATAAAACAATGCTTCCTAATATGGAGAAAACAAACATCATCTAAAACAATTTTAAGAATATATAAGGTTTATAGGCAATACCAGGAATGTGAGACAATCTACAGCAAAATAATTTTCATCAATCCTTACTATTCTCTAGACAAAAGGAGAAAGTGTCTTTCAGATATTAGAAAATTTGGAAAATTTAATAATCTGAAGGAGGGTAGGTCCCATTTGAGGTCTTCAATATGTACAATTTATGATTGTAATTTTTCCATGATATTGGATTATAGGGCGGTAAATGTACCTTATCTTGACTGGAAGTTATTGGAGGAGTACGAAAGAAAAACCAAATTAACCTGGCCTCGAATAGATGATTGAGGTGAGAATTAATCAATGAAATTATATATTATTTCATTAATTCTATAAGAAGTCAAAGGGGGAATGGGACAAAACAAAGAAGTGTCCTGATGTATAGATAGTATTGTTATTTTCATTCAACTATTTCACCACAGTTATGCTTTTAAAATCAAGGTGCAGAACCATGGTTATTTTTTACAAGGTTAATGAGAACTATATCTTACTTTCAAACAAAGAACAAACCTGTTTATCAGGTTGTAGTACAGAGCTTTAAACATGACTATTGCCTAGCCCTCTCTTTGTGAGATAAAAATTATTAGTATTAATGAGCCAGGATGTCAATAGTTGAACGTCAAAGTCCTTCAATAGACACATTAAAAAATGCCAACTTGGAAGATAGGGTGTGAATGCATTTTCTTCCACTCAAAAAAATGTATGTATGAAGTTAGGCATATTGAATGAAAAACATACATGCCAGTAGATATCATATAGGTGTTCATATGGAATTCTATTTTAATGAAACTATATTAATATCATGTTCTGAGTAATTTAATATTAAAATCCACGTGGATTGTACCATCCATCCAAAATGTACAAGACAGGGGGCAGTATTACACAATGAACACCATGGGGAATTATGGACTAAAGTTAACAGGACAGATATGAGAACATCCTCTCATGACCTATAATTAATATATAATACTAATACATGGTGTTAATATAATAAGATGGTTTGTGGGAAAAATACATTAAATATAAGCTATGGACTATAGATAGTACCATTATGACAATGTTCTTTCATCATTTGATACAAATGTATTCCAACTATGTAAGGTGGTGGTAGGGCAATGCATGGTATTCCTGTATGGTATGCATGATTGTTTTTGATAATTCACAAATTCTCAAATAAAAAATGAAATAAAAAAATTCACATGGATTGACGATGTATACATATAGTTAAGGAGGATCTTTAGGTCTAAATAAGGACAATGGTTCTCAAACGTGGCTGCACATTAGATCATCTGGCCTGTGGCTCAAGATCTGTTTTATTTATAGAACTTAAGGTGATTCCAATATGTAATCAAGCTTGAAAACAACAATTCAGAGTAATAGGGATCAAACTTAGCCTTACATTACAATCTTCTTAGAATTCCTAATAAATATTAGTCTATACTCTAATTAATTCATCAGAAATTGAGTAGAACTCAGGCACAACTGTTTTTCAAAATTCCCCAGATGATTCCAATGCATAACAAACTTAGCATCCAGTACTTTACAATTTACTTGCTTGAATAATCAGACATCAGAACTTAAAATTTGATTTTCCCTGCCTCTGCTATAGTTCAATACTCTGCTGTCAACATGCCTGTGAAATACAACACACCATAGACCAAAATGGTATAAGTTTTATCAACCATTATAATTAATAAGTGCAAATGCAGCTACAAATGTACTATGAGCTATAATTTATTTTTGTAAAACTCAACATCCATTCATGAAGAAAAACTGCCATATGTAGGAAGAGATGGGAATATTTAAAAATTTATAAAGAACATCAAACAAACCTACAGCAAACATCATTTTTTAGGAGGTACCAGGGATCAAACCCTGGACCTCATATATGAGAAGCAGGCGCTCAACCACTTGAGCTACATCATCATCCTTTAGTTTATTGTCCTGGGTGAGTCCAATGAACTGGAGAGCAAGTGTTGGCTGCAAATCTGCTGAGATTTATAGCTTTTACATTGAAAATACTGAATAATTCACATCAAACTTATTGGAACAAAGAGACAAGTTCATCAGTTTGGTGGATAAAAGATTAATACACAGAAACTAGTAGTCTTTCAGTATGCACTAATGAGCAACTTGAGGAGGAATCAGAAGAAAACAACTTCATTTATTGTTGTGGAATATAGGGCACTTGGTTGGCCTCAGTAGCAGAAAGTGCTGCAAGAGGTGACAATGCCTCTGCTCACTCAGACCGGATAAGGTGACCACGCCTAACTGGGCCCCTGCTGCGAGTAACCCATTAAAACAGCCCTCCTCCACAAGTCTCCCGCCAAGTTTCCCGCCCTCAACCCCCCTCTCCCCCTCCTGCTTGCCCAACCCTGTAACCAGTTCCCTGCCCAGCAACAACTCTGGCAACCTATTGTAGCAAACCCTGAGCCCAACCAATCAGCATATGACACGTCACCTCTCCACACTATAAAGCCTTACCTACTTCCTCAATAAAGTTGGACTTGGCTTGAAACCCGCGCCATCAACCTTGTCCCCGTGGTCGTCTTTCCAGCGCCACGTCGTCCTCACCTCCCGTGAACCCCACGGAGCCGACAAAAGGCTTCAATTTATAATGTGAATAAAAGACCCAACTATTTAGAAATAAACTTAACCAAAGATATAAACGACATGTATTTAAAAACAACAAAACATTGCTAAAAGAAACGAAAGAAGATTTAAATAATTGAAAGTATAATCCTTGTTCATCGGTTGGAAAACTAAACATCATGTCTATTCCACCCAAACTCATTTACAGATTCAAATACAATAAAAATCCCAGAGATGGAGAGAAGAATCTACACCTTCCCAGCCAGGGGCAGCGGCTGCGGGACTTCGGGGACAATCTTTCCAGACTAGCGGCTGCGGGGAGGCAACGGGGCCGGACTGCACGCACGCCGCAGCTCCTGAGGGTTTCTGCACGGCGAGGGTGAGCGGCCTGGGCCTCGCTGGGGCGGCGCTGCTTAGTTTCTCCTTGGGACACCTTGCCCGCGCCTCCCGGCCCCACAGGACGTTTTGTCTTGGAGATGACACTACTGGGAGCGCTGCTCTGGCGACCTCCTGATGCGGGCTCCGATGCACACTTATGTTGAGTGGGTGCCCTCAGCTGAGGAGGGCGACTGAGGCCAACCGGAAGTCTCTGGCAGGGTAGTGCGTGGAGCCCGGAGACAACCGGGGAGCGCTGGCGCCGAGGGTCCAGAGGGGGGTGACAATGAGTCTCTCAGGACAGAGCATCCCCTTGCTGGCCGTGGCGAGCAGCCCGGGGGTCTGGTCCACGTGAGCGCGCGACTCAGCCGCATGGCTGGTCTTCTTGCAGCCCCGCGGACAATGAGCTAGGTTGCCCTCTTCCCCCGAGCTGCGGACGTGAGGGGCTTTAAAATCCTTTCGCGCAAGTGCACGGGTGCGCGGCTGGAGGGACGCAGAGGCCACAATGCGCAGCTCCTGGCCGCCCGGCCCTGCCGCGCCCACTGCGCAGGATCCGCCCTCCTGCTCTGCTGAAGTTTTGCCTGCTGTCTGACCACCTGCGGTGTGGTGATGGGCGTGCTGCCAGGCTTTATGGGCCGCCTTCCCGGCTTTAGAGGGCCAGCAGCAGCCAAGTTGGCTGGGGGATGCGTGCACCCTGGTGCTCGGAGCCCGGGGGCGCCGCGTCTTTTCCCCAGCGTGACAGGCCACGTGCTGCAGGCGGGGTACGGGCCGAGGGTCCCAGGGTTCTCCAGCGGGACGGCGCAACGTGGTAGCGCCATGTCAGCTGAGGAAGCGGAATCGCCAACTGTCCTCTGCAGGCGGTCCGGCCATTCCTGCTCAAGCACCCCCCACACACTCGGATGACCTGGCCCGCTTCCGCGGAGGGCCAGAGGTTACCGCTCGCTACCCGGGGCCCCCGCCGACATCCCCCAGGCTGCGCGCAGGAAGCGCTGGCCCGACAGGACACAAAGTGCTGCGTGGGCCATGCGGGACCCCTGCGCGTGGGGTTTGGGAAACTACTGCCGCGCTCCCGTTGCGGACTGGAGCGCTGGATCTCCGCGGGGTTGGCGGGACCCCCTGCGCTGACCCTGGCGCCGCGGCCAGGGCAAGAGCGAGGCCGGAGTTCTGCGTCCCCCGGGCCTGGCGCCCGAGTCGGGGAGCTCTGGGGGCCGCCTTTGAAGTGGAACTCTTGCCATGTTTCAATTAGGTCAGGGCACAGCCATGTGAAGGAACAAGCACCAGCGCGCGGCCTGCGGGAGGAGGGGTCGGGAAGGGTTTCCGCCAGGTGAGCAGTGGGCGCCTGGCTCCCGCCCCGCAGAACAACTTTCATTCCCTGCCCGCGACATTCCCTTTGACAGCAGGGGCACAGTGAGCCTCTGCTCGCGGGCATGGGGTCTCCAGCCTTCCCCGCTGGTCGGGCGGGACACTGAGAGGAGGCGCGTGGTGCTTTCTGGGAAACAGGCGCGCACCTCTTCAGGCCTCTTTCCGCGACGTCCGAAAAGCAGCGTGGGGAAGTTTCGGGGATCCCGGTGGCCCAGAAGGAAGTGAGGGCTGTGGCCCAGCGGTGTGTGCCGCCGGGGTCTTTGTGTGAGCCCTTGAGGCAGCGCCGCGAGGGCGAAGGCTCTTGGGCTTGGGGGCTGAGATCAAACGGGGCCCGGTGGAGCAGGGCTGGTCCTGGGGGCACTCGGCTGGTGGGCTCTTTGTTGTGCTTCCCCTGCCGAGTCACCTTGGGTGACTGCAGCATCAAGATCACTCCTTGGGCTGCTCGGTTTGTCAGGTGGTCCTCGCCCCCTTCCACTTACATGTTGTCCTACGGGAAGGTTAAGAAAACGTGATTTTGTCTCCTTTTTCTCTTAACTGAGAAAGTGGATTTGATCTCGTCATTAAAGTCCACCGAAAGCACCTGTTTTTGAACTGGAGTTTGCCAGAAGTTGGAAATCTTTTTATTATTTTATGCTGCAAAATTGAACACGTTTATTTGACCAATCTAAATTAAAGTCTGAGAATTTGGTTCTGGTGAGTTCCGAGAAAAACCCGATGGCATTTCAAATATTTGTATAATGATTTGGGGAAGGAAGAATCTTCTTTAGCCTAAAGGTATGCCTAATTCGGTGTCTAGTGGTTATTCACTGCATTATTTTAGGATGACATTGAAGAAGTGAGCACGTAGGGAATTTCATGTGGGGCCTGGGAAGGAAGCTGCTCCAGGCGTTGACTCAGGGTAATGGCTAGCTAACTGTTCACTTCTTAGTTCCTGTGAACTGGAATTGACCCTCTAGTTACCCCCTCCTAACTTTTCTTTTCAAGCTAACTTTTTTGTATGTAACCCTAGGCATAGCTCAGAAATTATGCTGGTTTGACACATGGATGCTTCTTTGGTATTTGGGGTTTGCTGCAGTCTAGACAGCCAATAAGCAGTGTCATATCTGTTGCTGCTTTTCCGGATTTACTCTGTGTTTGAATCATATTTAAAGGTTAAAATCTAAAAGTGGTCATAACTGGAAAATAATATTCTCCTTAAATGCCCTATCCCCAAGGTGAAAAGATCCATACAAATTGAAAACCATTTTGTGCCTTCCATGGTTGTGTTATTAAATAAGCACATAGCTCCCAATTTAAATATCAAAAGGCAACTGATATCAGCAACTACATTTCTTTGAAGTAAATGGAAAGAGAACATGTCAGGAAAATTTAAAATGTGGGATTTTGATAACTTTATGGCTTTCTTTTGGGGCTGAGTTATTTTCTCTGGGTCGTGTATTTAAAATGCATAGCAGATACTTTGCAATTAAAATACACAGTGAGATTTTAAAAAAAAATCCCAACAATCTTCTTTGCAGAAATGGAAATGGAAAAGCCAATTATCAAATTTATTTGGAAGAGTAAGGGGTTCAAAAGAGGCAAAAATATCTTTTAAAAAGGAACAAAATTTGAGGACTCTTACTTCCTGATTTAGCTACATTAATAATAGTAGCTTGATACTGGAATAAAAGTACACATATTGATGAGTGGAATCTAAATCAGTATTCACAAATAAACTCCGCATCTACTGTCCAGTGATTTTTGTTAAGGCTCTCAAAAACACAAATGGTGCTGGGGCAACTGGATATCTATAAATAAAACAAAGAAAGAGGACCCTTGTCTCACAACTTATACAAAAATTAATAAATTGGATAAAAGACCTTAATATAAAAACTTAAAGAAGAAAATGTAGGGAAATATCTTCAATAATTTGTGGTATATGCTGGTTTATTAGAACTTAAACAAAATGGATGAGCAATGAAAGAAGAAATAAATAAATCGTAATTCAAATTAAATGCTTTTTTTCTTCAAATGACTTTCATAAGAAGGTGAAAAGGCAGCTCACTCAATGGGACAAAATTTTCAGTAGCCACATATAAGATAATTGTTTATTCTCAATGTTATATAAACAGATCACACAGCTCAATGTTAAAAGACAAGGGAAGCTCTCACGCTCTCACGTTAATGGCGGGAGGAGGCTGCTAAGCGGGTCGTAGATCATCGCTGTCCACACGGGGAGAGTCTCCACTGCCTCCTTCTCTCCGCTCGCTGCCAGTGCTCCTGCTCACCAGCTTGTCGGTGGTGCTGCCCAATCATTCGCAGACAGGCTGGCCTCCAGGATTCAAACAGTTCCGCAGAAGTACATCCAGCAGGCCAAGCCCCTCACCTTGGAGTGCACCATCAACCTGTACCCTCTTACCAATTCTACATTTGGTACAAAAGAATCCCTCTATGAGAAGGACAGCTCTGTTGCCACCAGATTTCAGCACATGAGGGATGAATTTGATAAAATTGGAATGAGGAGGACTGTAGAAGGAGTTCTGATTGTGCATGAGCACCAGCTACCCCATGTGTTACTGCTACAACTGGGAACAGCTTTCTTAAAATTACTTGTTGGTGAACTTAACCCAGGAGAAGAGGAAGTTAAAAGACTAAAACACTTAATGACAGATATGCTGGGTCGTCAGGATGGAGTCCTGCGGACATTGATGACTGCATTGGTAACTGGTGGAGACCAAATTTTGAGCCACCTCAGTATCCATACATTCCTGCACATGTTACAAAGGCTAAGGAACATAAAAAGATGTTTCTGGTTGGTTCAACTTCAAGAGAAAGCCTTGTTTGCAGTCCGGAAAAATTACAAGCTGCTAGCTGCACCAATGTTTGAATTGTATGACAATGTACCAGGACATAAGCCCATGATTTCTGGTCTCCTTCAGCTTTTGAGGAGGTTCAATTTTATATGCAACTGAATTTCTGCACAGTGGAGAAGCAAAAGCAGTCTCTGTGAGCACAGCTATATAGTGTATAATAATAAACATGGTAGAAAAGTTTTTTTGGGTTTTATCTCTTTCTCAATCCTTAAATTGCCCCCTACTTTCTTTTCTTTGAATAGCAAAGTTAATATGAAGAACTAGATAGTGGTGTAAACAATTGTGACGATGTTTAATTCACTTTTATTTCTACTTACACTTTTTTGTACAACATTACACAAAGTGGACTTCTGTTTGTTTTTTGTTTATTTTTCACTCCCCATTAAACTTTTCAAATTCTTACAGGTGAGGATTATTTTTTTCCTTCCCCTAGGCTGGTGAATGTTAACAGATAATAGCAGGTTTAGTCCAGTCAAGTGTATTGTACCCTTGCTCTGACACATTCTTGGGGGCGTATTTTAAGATGTAATTTGTAGAACTTTGTGATGAGAATCTTCCATTACTTTTGGTAACTAGATATGATTGAGTCCAAGGTGCAACCCCCATACAAATTTTATACCTTGTATTACCACAGAACTACTGTTTCTTGCTGACTGGTATATTTTATAACTGTCCAGACCTTGGTTCACAAGCAACAGGCCTTAAGCATACTGGACACCATTAAAATTGGCTAGGTTGGCAGAGTCATGGGAATGGTTAAAAATTGACCACTTTGGAATTCATTTAGATTTTTTCCATCACATTACAGATGTATTAATAATTTGTGCTTTTGTGAAATTATTTGTCTTAGTCTTAGGACCATGATAAAAGTAGTTATCTAAAAGTGCATCTGTCCAGATTTTTTTTCCCCTTAGGATTTTTTTAAACTTCTTTTTAACTATTTAAAAAATTGTGGTAACATATATATAATGTGTCACATTAATCATTTTTAAGTGTACAATTCAGTGGAATTAATTTCTTTTACAACATTGTGCTATAACACCTTCCATTATAGGTTTTGAGCTCTTAGTATTCAGTGGGCATTGCAAAGTTATTTCAATTAATCTGAAAGTATAAGTATAGAAGTGAAAATTTAGTTTTAGCAAGTGACACAGCTTTTTCAAAAATATTATGGAACAATCTAAATCAAGTGAAATCTATAGGCTGGATATGGGGTAGATTTTTGTCTGCCTAAGAGAAAAATACCAAATTTTGAAAACTTTTGAACACTGCTAAGTTGAAGTTAAATTTGCTTAGGGGAATATAAAAGATTTAGGGACAAAGAAGTTTGCTGGTTGTGTCATTGCTTAATGTTCAAGGTAGATTCTATATGCCTTATTACAGACTTTGTTTACTTAGGCTTAATGTAAAAGAAATCTTGTAAGATGCAGCTATGTTTAAAAACAAAGATAGGTGTAAGTAACTTTTTTGTAGATAGAAATGAACTTTTGATTAGTATACTTTTATGATACTGATCATGGGGCTATTCTCCTGAATATTGGGTGATATAAATGGTATGTCATATATTCCCTATTTAGATTGGAGAAAATCAGGCCAGGAGTGGATGAGCAATTTTCTTCATAAATACTGAAGTTTATTTAGTTGAGGTCATACCATACCTTCACATGGCTGCATGTCAAGTAGGGACTCTAATCCATCCCATGCTTAGTAGTAGGTGAACATCCATCTTTATGACCAAAGGTGACCAGTAATTTCTTCAAAAAAAAAATTACTAGTTCTGCAGATAGACCTCTTCCCTCAAGGATTAATAGCCCTTCCTGTCTGGTTTACATTAGCATACTCATAATGTATAATTTTACTGGCAAGCTCACTGGTTAGCTGAGTCCTGCAAGACTGGGGAAGTGAGGGATGGAGAAGAGTTGATCCAGCCCATCCTCCATGATTGCTTCTGGCATCTAAATGAAAAGCTATAGTAACCACATTTCAGATGTGTTAGCTCCTGCAATTTGGGGAGGTTGGAGAGACGTGGACTTTTTCTTGGTGATTTATAAACTGCTGCCAGTAAGAAGTGTTTGAATTGTAGAGTTATCTGATATGAGGCCAGTCATATTCCTTGTATTTAAACTTTGACTTGGAAATTCTTCTTTGTTCACTTCTTCCCAGTGTATGTTAATCAATCATCCATACAGTGGGGCTCAGATGAGAAAACCTTATGATTTAGCTTGGCTGGGTTACCCTCCTTAAGATGTAAGAGATCTGGTCTGAGATATAAAAAGCATTCAGTTGAGCTGACCTGTTCATCTCTTTCCCTTCCCACATGAGGACACCTAAACACATTACACAAAAATTTTTAAAACTGTTTTTTGCAATTGGATCCCAGCACTCTTCTTCAAATCTGGTATGTTGCTACAGCATTAGAAGAGATGGTACAGGATGACTCTTTAACACTAAGCTCTTTTGATATGGAAGTTCTTAACATGCTTGAAGAACTGAGTCTTCATTTGTGTATTCCAGTGATCTGCATAGTTTTGAATTGAGCTTTTGATTAACAGTCTTATATTTGTGTGACTCCTATGTTTGAAGCTAGTCTACAGATGAGAACCTTCTTTTGCATTGTATAACTATATGCTATGTTATTTTCTCTGCAAAATCCAAGGAGCACATATTCTGTATAAAACTACTAAATGACCCTGAAAAATGTTTAATAGATTGGGAGAAAAGCCTAAAAGTTTTACTCAATTCATTTAAATCATACTTTAAAGAAAAATGAAATTTGTGATTTTTAGAAAGAAGATAATTCAATGACATTATGATAATTCTGTGTGTGAATTTGTACTGTTAGACACCTCAGCTCTGGAAGATTTTTATTTTATCATCTTCACTTATAACTAAAATTGTATGGTTCAGTTACTATTTTGGACATTTAAGGATTCCATTAAATTATCGCTGTATTTGGACAAAATATAGCCAAATAAACCAGTTTGTTTGCTTAAAAAAAAATAGCAGTGAGAGGTAGAGAGCCATCAAATCCAGCAAGTCAGCAAGCAATATGATTAAAATTCCCTTTCTTAAATGATGTGACTCTTGTGTGCTCATCTTTTATATGGCTATATATTTTAAATACTCTTCAGTCCTTCGTGATGACATGCTTGGAGTAGTTTTTTCACATTTAAACTTCTCAAGCTTAATGTTTTTACTAGTTCATAGTGTTTGGAACAATATGTGCTGAACACTAATACTGCTTCAGAAAGTTTGCAATTTTGTATGTTCCATTGCCAAAGAAGGTGTAGTAGTGTTTAACTGCAATACAAGTCACCTTCTGTAGCATAAGATTTGATTTTCCTATTATTCCACTTGTTTTATATAACTTACTATTTGAGTAAAATGGAACTCATTTCAGGCAGTTTGCCCTTGTTTAAATATGTGATGAGAAATATAATACTGTATTTTGGCTTGAGCCATAAAACACATTGTAATATTAACTTGTATTAATATTTTTCAAGCTTGTTTTTTTTTTGTGTGTGTGGGGAAATACTAAGACCTAAATAAGTTTAGATTAAGCCAGTTTAGGTGTAAGTATTGTCTGTTTTAGTGATGGATTGTATTGCAAGACTAGAGATAAATTGGAAAACTATTGATTTATGCTCTTGTGCTGAAAGAATAATAAGTGCATTTAAAAAATTGTGGTTTTGTGTTCACATCACATTGTATGAGCTCATTTATAGTTTGGGGTTTTTTGTTTTATTTTATTTTAAGATATATTTATTCATTTACTTCTCTCCCCCCGCCCCATTTGTTTTGTGTTTGCTGTCTGCTCTCTGTGTGTTCATCTGTGCCTGTTTGTCTTCTCTTTAGGCAGCACTGGGAACCAATCCTGGCACCTTCTGGAATAGAGAGAGGCTGCTCAATCTCGTGCACCACCTCAGCTCCCTGATCTGCTGCATCTCTCACCATCTTTCCTCTGTGTCTCTTTTTGTTGTGTCATCTTGCAGCATCAGCTCCCCATACAGGCCAGCACTCCATGCAGGCCAGCACTCCTGTGTGGGCAGCACTCTGCTTCAGCCTGTTCACCACATGGGCCAGCTTGCTTTTTTTACCAGGAGGCACTGGAAATCAAACCCTGGACACCCCATAATGGTAGATGGGAACCCAATCACTTGAGCCACATCTGCTTCCCTATAGTTTGGTTTTTAGAGCTCTCCTGATATTAAGTTTACAGAAAAATGCACAAAAGAAACTGAAGTTTTGGGTATATTTTTATATTTGTAAAGCAAAAGTTTAATTAAAACAGCCACCATTCTTTTTTTAATTTTATTGTCATTTCAATAAAAAATTAAGACAAAAAAATAAAAAGACAAGGGAAGTGTTAATTGGGAATCCTCTAGCTTTTCAATATAGCTTACCATAATCTAAAAGATCTCTAAAATAAAGTATAAAAAAAGGAAAATAGACAAGCAACCCAGTTTAAAAATGGGTAAAATAATCGAAAAGACATTTTTTCCAAAGAAGAAATACAAATGGCCAAAAAGTAAATGAAACAATGCTCAACATCACTAGCTATTAGGGAAATGCAGACCACAAATACAATATATACCATTTCATGCCTTACAGACTGACCTTCATTAACAAAACAGAAAACAACAAGTTCTAGGGAGGATGTGGGGTAATAGAAATACTCTTTCACTGTTGTTGTTTTTTTAATATAAAATTTTGGAGCCTCTTTGGAATTCAGTTTGGCTGTTCTTCAAGAAGCTAAATATTGAGCTGTAGTATGATCCAGCAATCCCATTTCTAGGAATACATTCAGAAGAACTGAAATCAAGGGCATGAACAGACATTTTCACACCAATAGTCATAGTGGCATTAGTCACAATTGCTAAAAGTTGGAATCAACCCATGTTCATTAATCAATGAATGGAGAGCAAAATGTGACAGGATTGAATGAAGACAGGATACATAGGACAACGTGGATGAAACTTGAGGACATTATGTTGAGTGAAGTAAGCTAGACACAAAAGGACATGTATCATGTCACTAATGAACTAACTATGATGAGTAAACTCATGGAGCTAAACTACAAAGTGTAGGTTACTAGGAGAGAGAATGAGGGCTGAGAAGAGGGAGCTGACACTGAATGTTTGTAGAATATAATAAAAAAGGTGATTTGTAATTATGTAGAAATAGATGTAATTGATGGGAACACCTTCTAGTGCACATAACACTGTCAACTTATACATGTAAATGTGGGTGAAAGGGGTAATCTAAGAGGTTAATGTCAGTTGAAAGAATGCTACAGTATAATCTAGGGACAGTATAACATAGTTATTTCAGTGATGGATGATGATAGTGATTAATATTACAAATATAAGAATGTTCCTCTATTACAAGATGTTAAGAATATTAGCATACATGGGAAAATACCACAAATGTACAATATAGACGACAGGTAACAGTGATTTTGTTATATTTTTAAAATAATGGCAAAGAGGTGTGATATCATTGCTAGAGGTTAAAAATAGGATTATATGTGGACTTTGAAGCTTTTCTTTTTGAAGTAATTCTGAAATGGAGTGAGCTGTTGACAGCAAAATTATCTGATGAACTATAAGCTACTGATTGTACACTTTGGATGGATTGTACAAGGCAGGGTACTGTGTAACACAGTGAACACTATAGTAAATGATGAACTGTGGCTAACAGTATAAATAGGAGTGCTGTCTCAGAACTATAACAAATATAAAATACTAATACATGGTGTTAATAAAAGGATGGTTTGTGGGAAAATACACCAAATATAATCTATCAGCTATAGATAGCAGTAATATTATGACAATACTTTTTCATCATTTGGAATAAAAGTGTCACAACAATGTAAATTATTAGTGGTTGGACAGTGTATGGAAATCTTGTATGATATGCATAATTGTTCTTTAAAAATAGTTAAGTGCAAGGGAAAAAAAAATAAGGCAATGAGAAGCACATTTAAAAGGAGTGTTTCTATGTCTTATATACACCTTAGTAGTGAGGAGCTGGAGGACAGGAATGGTTTAATAATTCAGTGGGCCCAGAGTTCTGTGAGACACATTGATCACCTGATAATCACAGCATTTCTCATTAGAATTCAGCATTTCTTTTTAGCTATGTCTTTAATAATACCCTCCATTATCCTCAAACAACTGGACTCAACTTTTGTAAGTTCACATTCAATGGTTAGTTAGTAAACTCTACATTTTACATTGAAAATAAAACTCAGCCATCTGATGAACCTCCCCATATCTTCAACCTAAACTCAAATAACATATTTTCCTTCTCAATCTGGCCATGGTGTTTTCATCACTGGCAAACTTCAAAGACATCTCACTTAAATATTTACCTCTTTTCTCTTTCTGTCACAAAATTTTTTCCATTTGTTCTTCACACTACATTTCTAAAAATTTACTGTTGTTGTCCAGCACTATTTAGTGTTTGTGTCCAGCTAAATTTACAAAAAGCTTTTTTACCTGGTGACATATATATTTCCCTTTGGTGTAAGCAGACCTACAGAACAACCTACAGAAACAAATGCAAGGTTATTGGATTTTCTTCTCTGTGATCAAGAATTAATGCAAATCTCCCTCCAAGTCCATCAGCCTGCAAAGGCCAGGACACACAATTACACATCAGGGCAACATTATGTGACCACATGGTGAGAAATGGTTGCACCTGGTTCTGGATGGTAAATGCCCTTTCCCACAACTGGTCAGCCCACATATCCAGCCCTTAAAGAGAAGTACCTGATTTATCTTATTAATCTTTATCATCCTACTACTGTTCATTTTCCTATTACCTACTGTCATGGTTAAGTTAACATGTCAGCTTGGCCAGGTAATGGTGCCTGTTGTTCAATCAAAAAAGCAGTAGGATAATTGTAATACAGGGGCATTTCATGGACTTTAATAATCAGTGAGTTGATTGTATATTTGGCTAATTACAGCTACAATCAACTGAGGACATTGTCTTCAGCAATGTGTGCTATCTCATCCAATCAGGTGAAGGCCTTAAAATGAGAAGTGATTTCAGCATTCAGAGAGAGAATTCCAATCTATACCTCAGACACACAGTCTCCTAGAGATTTCATCAAGTTTCTTCATTAGAGTCAAATATAGCTTGATACTTGAGTGGTTCTTGAGAAACAGAATCTTAAAAATGGAATTTTGGAATTAGTTCCATGATTTTTGCAATTGGCTCTCTACTCTGATTAGATACAAGGGCACTAATGACTCTTTCCAATAATCAAGAAGCCATTGACAGTCATGGCATTAGTTGGCAATAGAGATACACAAAATATCACCACTGGATATGAATACTTTCATGCTGATAAAAGGCAAGGCTCTGGGTGAGAGGGTTTTAACATCTTAACAAAGATTTGTGGAGTTAAAAGTTACAGTGATGTTGGATGGCTTTTCCTAAATACACTGAAAACAGTTTTAAAAATAGAGATGAAATGAAGGCTTCAAGTTTGGGATGTAAGTGGTGCCTGAGTAATGTAAAAATTTCTATGTGTGCCCTGAAAGAAAAAATGTATTTTGTGCAGATGCAGAATTGAGATTTTTGAAAACCAGACTCAGAGTCTCATCTTGTGAGTAGCAGTGTTACAATGGAAACTGAAATCTCAGCCTTGGAGGCTGTCTGCTGTTAAAATGAGGGCAGTGTTTTGAAAGGAGTGGAATCTTGAGGATTGGGGTGGAGGCATACGGGTTGAGGATAATGGCAGTGGGGATATTGAAACTTCAATTCTGCTGATGCTTTCCTAGATAAACCTGTAATGGTTTGCACTGAGGAGACAGCCACATGACTTCCTTCCTGCCTTGAGGAGACAGCCACTCAGTGTCAAGGCTGCATGACCCAAACTCACGAAACTGCCCTGAGGAGCCTGCCATCAAACTTCCACCTGAAAAGACTAATCCTGTTTCATCAGATGAAACTGAAAAGCAATTGTTTTTAAGACACTTCTAAGGCTTTCCTTACCCACCCTCAACATCTCTCTTTTCTTCCAGAACTATAACTGAAATAAAGCCACAACAAACCACCAAATGTGAAGTAAAGTGTGACCCATGAGGAAGTACACTACACTCCAAAAGAATTGCATGATTTTTCCAATTTATATATAGAGAAATCAGGGGGATTTGCATGGGAATTGATATTAAATGTATGGGATAATGGTGGAAGGACTATAAAGTGGGATCAGGCTGAATTTATTGATATGGACCCACTAAACACAGATTCTGGATTAAATGTTGTAGCTTGAGTGGTTAGAAAGGTCTCTATCAATTTGTTCAGTTGGATGGCTGAAACATAGACCCAAAGATGGCTGACACTGCCTGACGTTAAGATGCCAGAATTACCCTGGTAAACTGTAATTGAGGATATTAAAAGGCTTAAAGAGACTGGAATGATAGAATGGATTTACCATCTAAGACCTACCTATCCACCCCAGGGAAGTTGAGAGGACACACATTTCACCAGGAATGTGAAGAATACATTTGTGAGACTAATTCCATCTTCCCTGAAGAACTCATGTGGTTGCTTTTCTCTGTAGTTCTGTTATTACTCTGGGAATTGCTGTCACAGAGCTAGGATCCTTAAAAACTATGGATATGACCAGTTCTGGGCTAGGAAAAGCTGAGTGACAGCACTTAATTGCTAAAGACAAGGTGGATGTGGCTACCAAAATGAAAAGCAGACGAAATGTAGCAAACAAAATAGTCTGAGGTGAACAGACCTATGGTGTTGGTTAATAGGTCATGGGGTGACTAAAACTAAAATAGATGGGCATTCTACCTAATTCCTACTTGATCTGTACAAGTAGAAGAGTTCTAGTTCTAGTGAACAAAAGCCTGACTTAAATTATGGAATCAGAGAGTCACAGCCACTTAATCAACTCCCAGACTTGAGATACTTTATAAACCCAGAGCACTTGAATAAGGGGAAGGCCAGATCCCCCTGATGAATGATCCTGTTACACTCTCAAATATTTATACTGTTGCTCTTCCTCCTAGGTTTTTCCAAAGAGACCTATAGCTTTTGTTGGCCAGGGTAACTGTGCTTTGGGGAAAAGGAAATGATCAGACATTTCAGGAAAAATGAGGCACTGGCTTAGAAGAGACATTAATTCCAGGAGACCCAAAACATCACTTTGGTACACTCATCAGGGTAGGGGCTTATAGAGGTCAGGTGATTGATGGAGTTTTAGCTCAGGTCTATCACACAGTGGGTTCAGTGGGTACCCAGACATATTTTGTGGTTATTTACCAAGTTTAAGAATGTATAATTGAAAAAGCTATACTCAGCAATGGAAAGAATCACCACATTGGTTCCCTGACTTGTGAAGCAATGGAAAGAATCACCACATTGATTCTATTATGGTAAGAAAGGCCAAGCAGGAGCCACTAGAACTGCCCATATTTAACAAAATAGTAATATAAAAAGCAACACTTGATTCCTGGAGTGAATGCCTAGATCAGTGCCATCATCAAGGATTTGAAGGTTGTGAGGGGTTGTGATTCCCACCATATCCCGGTTCAATATTCCAACTTGGGCTGTGCAGAAAGTAGATGGGTCTTGGAGAAGGATGACAGTGGATTATTCTAAACTTACCCAAGTGCTGACTGTATTTGCAGCTGCTATTCCAGATGTGGTATTGTTGCTTGAGCAAATCAGCAAATCCCTTGGTATCTGGTATGCAGCTATTGACCTGGCAAACACTTTTTTCTCAATTGCCATTGGTAAGGGCCACCAGAAACAGTTTGCCTTCAGCTGACAAGGCCAGCAACATACCTTAACTGTCCTACCTCATGGATATATCCAATCCCCAACCCTATGTCAAAATACTGTGTGCAGGGAACTTGATCTCTCTTCCTCCCACAAGCTATCACACTTGTCCATTATATTGATTATATAATGATTATTGAACCTAGAGAGCAAGAAGCAGCAACTTCTCTAGACTTATTTGTAAGACATTTGCATGAGAGAAGATGTGAGAAAAATTGAACAAAAATACAGAAGCCTTCCACCTCAATGAAATTTCTACGTGTCCAGTGGTATGAGGTATGTTGATTATATCCTTTTTAAAGTCTAAAGTTAAGGATAAGCTGTTGCATCTGGCCCCTCCTTTGACAAAAAAAGAAAAAAAAAAAAAAGAAGCAGAATGCTTAGTTGTCCTCTTCAGATTTTGTAGAGAACATATTCTTCCTTTGTGTGTGCTACTCCAGCCCATTTACCAGATAACCAGAAAAACTGCCAGTTTTGCATGGAGACTGGAACAAGAGGAGGCTCTTTTACAGGAACAGGCAGCTGTGTAAGATGCACTGCCACACTGCCACTTGGGCCATAGAAACCAGGATCCAATGGTGGTGGAAGAGTCAGTGGAAAATAGAGATGCCATCTGGAACCTTTGGCAGTCCCCTATAAGAGAACCACAATGCAGACCCTCAGAATTTTGAAGCAAAGCCCTGCCATCTTCTGTAGATAACTACTCTTCTTTTGAGAAACAGCTTTTTACCTGACACTGAGCCTTAGTAGAGACTGAATGCTTAATCATGGGCCAAGTTGCCTTTCATGAGTTGGGTTGCCTATCATGAGCTGGGTATTGGCTGAACCACCAAACCATAAAGTTGGATGAGCACAGCATGCATTTAACTGGAAGTTAAGACTGTCACGTGGCCACTCTGGGTTACCTGGGCCTGTGACTCAACAGTCAAGGAAAAGAATTACTGTATTCATTGGGATGATTGATCTTTACATAAAGGGGAATTAGGATGTCACCTACACAATGGAGATAAAGAAGAGTGTCTGGAATACAGGAGACCCTCAGGACATCTGTTAGTACTACCATGTCCCCTGACTAAAGTCAATAGAAAATTGCAACAACTCAATCCAAGCAAGACTAACAATGGTCTTTAATCTTTAGGAAAGTGTGGGTCATACCACCAGGTAAAGAAACGTGGCCATCTTGTACTTGCTGAGGGTAAAGGGAATGGGTAGTGGAAGAAGGTAGTGATAAATATGAATTTTGAACATGTGACCAATAACAGTAATGAGAATGGTAATGGTCATGGATATTTCTTCATGTTTAATTATGAGTATATTTTTATATGTACATAAAACAAATATCTTTGTTTTCTTCTCTATCCTTTCCCCTTATCATATGCCATAAGTTGTATTAGATTCATGTCATAGTATTTAAGGATGTTAAGTTTAAGAGTATTTCCCAAGAACGTGTACCCTTTTCTGGAGAGATTAAGTATGATTCCAGTTGCAAGCAGGACAGTTGAATATTGTTAGGTGGAGATATATATATAATTGCTTTTATTTAGATATTAAGTATGGTTTAAGGTGATGTGTATGGCTTCCAAGTTGACATGGGGTGGACTCTGATGATTAAGCTAATACATGAACTCAACCAGGTAATGGTGCCTGGGTGTTTGTTCAAGCAAGCACTGGGCTTATTGTAATACATGGGCATTACATGGTCTTTAATCATCAGTTTAATTGCATATATGGCTAATTATATCTACAATTAACTGAGGAGACTGCTGTCAACAATGAGTTATGTCTCATCCAATTAATTGAAGGTCTTAAAAGAAGTGAGTTCAGCATTCAGAGAGAGAATTCCCATCTCTACTTGAGCAGACTCAGCTGTGAACAGGGAATAAAAAGTGTAGGCACCTGCTAGGAGTGATAAAAGTAATCTGCATGAGAGGTTGACTAGAACAATTTCCATTCTAGAATAACTACTGAATATATATTTTATAAAAATCCTTTCAAATGAAGAAAGGTTCACACAAGTTAAGTAAATCATTCCATTGCTAGAAACACAGTAAGTCTATATTCGAATAAAAATGTCTGCTCTAGTCCATCATTCATTCCTCAATCCTGAACATTCTGGGATGGTGATGCCCGTTCAGCCTCTAATTGAGAGGGTTATTAGATCCCATGAGGCAGAAGAACAGAACTAACTTGCTTGCAGTTGCTGACTTTCTCTGTTCCTTGGGATGG
>JAQZBX010049125.1:0-14052 GCA_029593785.1 Cabassous unicinctus | reverse complement strand
ATCAAGAGTAGCTGAATGGTAAAAATCATTCTCAGCCTTGATTTTTCTGTGCTCTATGCCCTAATTTTAACCCAACAACTCATTTCAACAAGATTCAGCCCCAAAGTAAAATATATATATCGCTTTGTATATACAGTTTTTAAAAGCCAGCTTCATTAGCAAAGACATTTCCAAATATTTGAGAAAAAAAGGTTTCTTTCTTAATGAAAGGACATTTTCAGAATTGGGGCAGCATTCCATGCTATGCAAAAGGTAACTCTCCTCTATTAATTGTTCTTAGGAAGTCTGCCTTGTATAAGAAGAAAAGCTTCTAAGCTGATATATCTTTATGTGTATCTGCACAGACACTAGTTTAAATAGAAATTCAACTCAGCTATTTGAAAAATGCCTGAAAGATCTCTGGGGAAATAGTTTGACAACCTATCACCTAGATTTTTAGGATCTAGATCAATATTGCCTGACATTGTTTGCTAAGTAGGCCCAGGATCTGTGTATTAAGGAAATAATAAATTATAGAAATCATTTATAAATAGTTTTTTAAAACTCAAATTATATGAATTTAGATTCATTGAACAGTTCTTAAAAGACAATTGAGGAATAGTTTTAGTATTCCTCAGATGGAAAACCAATTACAGTTTTGGGGTTTTCTTTGTGTGTTCTAAAACTTCAGAATTATTTAGTTGGGATGCTTTCTAATTGACTGATTTCCACATTATTTGCATATAAAGCAAACCCTTATCTGTAATGGTTTGGAGCTATGTATCCCAGAGAAACATGTTCTTAAACCTAATCTACCTTTTGATGAGGTTACTTCAGTTAAGGTGTGGCTTAGCTGAATCAGGGTGGATCTTAATCTTATTACTGAAGGCCTTATAGGGAAGGTCACAGAGGGAGAGAATGACCCACAGAAGGAGCAGCCAGAAGCCCAAAGTCAATAGAGCCTGAAAGAGAAAGGAGAAGCCAGGAGAAGCTGCCATTGTCATTGCCATGTGACAGAAAAGCCAAGGACTAAGGGTCACCAGCAGCCAGCCTCAGATCACCACATTCTTCTGGGAGAAAGCATCACCTTGCTGATGCCTTGCTTTTAGACTTCTCCTAGCTTCAAAACCATGAGCCAACAAATTCCCATTGTTTAAGCTAACCCATTCCATGGTATTTGTTTTGGCACACAGGAAACTGAAATATCAATTTTTTTTTAATATAGTCAAATACACATTTTATTCTATTTGCTGTGTATTTGACTCCAATGCAGTCAAATAAACTTTAAAAGAATAAAATACATATTTTAGTAAAATATTTTTCTGTGTACCAGCTTCTGTAGGCTATATAATAACAAATAATATACAGCTAAAAAGTTCAGTTTTTAAATGTATGTGATTATTTTCATTTAAAAATCTGCATTATTGGTAGCAGATTTAACACTTGATGTTTTCACTTGTGATTTTCCCCTCTTTTTTTTTTTTTTCTGGTGTGAATATATTTTTTTTAACTTTATTTTGTACATTTAATAATTGAAAATATAAACAATTAAAAACTAAAAAGTAAACACAGATGAATAAATATATACATTTCTCAATTAAATGAAATGGATACATATAAATTTTTTTTAATCAAACAATATGCTACACAATATATTTGGTTCATAGTAACACATTAATACAGTATTTGTCCTTTTGTGTCTGGCTTGCTTCACTCAACATAATGTCCTCCAGGTTCATCCATGTTGCCATATGCTTTACGACTTCATTTCTTCTTACAGCTGCATAATATTCCATTGTGTGAATAGACCACAGTTTGTTTATCCATTCATCTGTTGATGGACACCTGGGTTGTTTCCAACTTTTGGCAATGTTGAATAACTTTCTTTTCTTATAAAATTTAAATTTTAAAAATTATTGAAGCCCTGTATTTTATATTTTATATATTATGATATTATATATCATTCATAAACTGTGTTTTTCTTATGAATCTCACAAGTACAATAACCACAAAGTTATCACTTGGTTTTCAGAACACACATGGCTGCCAGTCTGGGATCAGATGATACTATTTCTCTGAATATACCCTATACCTACCCATTTACATTTAGTAACTTGAAGATTTTCCCTTCATACTCTGGCTGATTGATCTATTTGTCTTAAGTTTTTCTTCAAACCACCGAGAGATTTTCTTTAAATTTTGCTCCACTTTGGTTTCTTTAGCCTCTGTTCCCTGTTCTTCTGTTATTGTGTCCTGCTGGCTTTGGGATATCTTGCATATGTTGCCACTACCAGCTTACTTTACCCTGTTGTCTTGCTAGACTCAGGGAGCCTGTCAGACCATAAATTAGATATGAAACTCAGGTTTCAGTGAAAGCATTCCCTCATCCCAAGTCCAGCTAGTCTCATCATGGGAGTCATCCTTTGGTTTAATAGGATTACACAAAGACCATTTGATGTTGGGCCTACTGTGTCAGCAATTTAATTATTTGAGAAAGAGTCAGTGGCCAAGTCTTAATGAGACCTTGCCATTTCACAACCTCTAAATCCAGATGATACAGATGAGGAAGTCTGGCTCCTGGCCACACCAGCGGCTGGGTGGTATATGCATTGTTAGTATTTCCTTACAGGGTGACTGCAGCTGGAGAGTATAGCCTGTGTGGTGTGTGGTGTGACAGAGAGGTATTTCCATAGATCTGGGGAGGGGGTGGGAGCATCCTGGGAATATCATCATTAGAACTGCTGTGCTCTACCCCCTCCCCCCCACAAGATGCTGATAACTTTAATTATCTTGTGTCTAGGTTCAAAGTTTTAGAAACTGAGGTTAAGACAGGACTTGAGTCATAAATATTTTACTCATTTTATTAAGTTTTGGCTGATTTTCACTTTATATCTTTAATTCTGTATCTACAGTTTCTAGTGACTGAATCCTTAAGGTTTTGGACCAAGCCTTTAAATATTCAGTTTGTTTCTCTTGATTTGGGGAAAAGAGCATCTAGATTTACTTTTTATTCTACCTGATGGTTATAGCACCCTTGCTCACACATGAATATTTACAGGTAACGCTCAGATTTCTTAGCCTGCTTATTTAATATTTTAATGATCTTAAGACATTACAGCTAGCATCTCAGCTGGTGATCAATACTGTTTTTATTTCATATATTAGGTAGCTATCCATTCTTTTTCTGTTGTGTTCTTAAATTTTAGGTTTAGTAGATAAAGAGGATCAGCATTTGGCTCCTTAGAGTGCCTGGTTATAAATAGACCGGAAAATAGCAACAAGCTGGGCTGCTGCTCTACTAATAGCCCTTTTCAAATACTTAAAAGCAAATGATTCATCAAATAGAATCACTAAAAGCAGAAACCTGCCAATTTGTAGAATTTGACTCCTCCTAATCAGAGTAAGGCAACAGGATGTTGAGTTCCTGCTCTGCACCTGATTAAAGCCAAATGCATGAGGAACAGCTGGGAGAAGGAGGAAGCACCAAGACTGTCTCGGTTGGGGGTAGAACAGCTAAAGAAATTTAAAGGAAAAATGATTCAAAAAAAAAAAAAAAACTTCTACTTTTGATTTATTTTCCCCAGATATGCTTACGAGATAAGCATATATTCAGTCTCAGGCTTTAAGTTTTTTAAAGAAACACTCCACCTACTATTTAAGGAAAACAATAAACTATATACAGTTTAAACAAAATCTCTTCCTTTGCATAGATGCGTTATTTTCACATAGTTCTGTATTATCCTAATTGTGTAAAATTATTTGTCTAGGCATTTATTGTAGCTATTAATCATGTATATTAATCACTTATATTAAATATTAATATTTCCCCCATTAAATTTCCATTTATTAAATATTTTCCATTAAGTGCCATTATGATGCTTTAGACTTTTAAAAATATATACATCTGGATTTATTTTAATGTTTTCTTATGATTTACTAAAACACCTCAAAATTTATTATCTAGTTATTTTAATATTTTTACAAAGTTAAAACTCTGCTTTCCTAAAAATTTTTTAAAAATTGGAAGCATTCTCCTTCCCTATTTTAAATGCTAGAATGGTGAATTATATTAAAAAGTTAAGATTCTGTTTATATTTAATTTCTACATCTTGCTGTTTAGTACTTTGTATATTTTCCCTGAAAAATGGTATATATTTTATTTACCTCTAAATTTTAATATATAGGTATACATATTGAGTACTGACATATAAATAAAGTCTAGAAAAACTGACTTTTTTTTTTTTCAGGAGGTACTGGGGATTGAACCCAGGACCTTGTACATAGGAGACAGGCATTCAACCATTGAGGTACAACGGCTCCCTGAAAACCTGACAATTTTTATTTTTATGTACACTTATATTATTTACAAGGATACTCTTCTCAAAATACCGAATTTTTAAGATCAAAGTCATGAATGTGTACATTATTAGTCAGATAAACTATTTACAACTTGAGATTCACAACAGTCTTCTGGACTTCACCAGTTCATGATTTTAGGTGAAACATATCATTTAAAATATCAAGAAACAGATAAAGGCACTGTAAGAAAAGAATGCTATATATTTATATGGATCCAAAAATCCTGAGCAATACTCTCAAACTGAATCCAGCAACATATAAAAGTGATTAAATGCCATGACCAAGTGGGATTTATCCCAGGAGTGAAAGTTGGCTTAACATAGAAATATTGATTATTGTAATACAGCATGTCCATCGAATAAATACTGATTATTGTAATTCAGCATGTCAATAGAATAAAGGACAAAAAACACACCCTCCTCTCAATGGAGACAGAAAGAGCATAAGTGTTTTTATGATAAATCACTCAACAAACTAGGAATAGAAGAGGACTTCCTCAACCTGATAAAGAACATCTATGAAAAACTTACAAATAATATTACACTTAATAGTGAAAGACTGGATGCTGCCCCCGTAATATCAGAAACAAGACAACATTGTCTACTCCATTTCTATTCAACATTTTATTGGAGGTTCTAGTTGGGAAAGTTAGTCAAGACAAAGAAATAAAAGGCATCCACATTGGAAAGGAAGGAGTAAAACTAAAATTATCTCTTATTGCCGATGGCATGATCTTGAATATAGAAGATCCTAAGAAATAAACTAATAAACTATTTGGGCTAATAAACAAATTGAGCAAAGATTCAGAATACAAGATCAGTATACAAGAATCATTTTGTAGTTCTAATACTGTCAATGA
Source organism: Cabassous unicinctus (assembly GCA_029593785.1). NCBI lineage: Eukaryota > Metazoa > Chordata > Mammalia > Cingulata > Chlamyphoridae > Cabassous > Cabassous unicinctus. Next base: position 8,855 of record JAQZBX010049125.1, on the reverse strand, counting down.
CCACTAAGCACGTGAAAACATCATTAGTCATCAGGGAAATGCAAATCAAAACCACAATGAGATGCCTCTTCACACCCACTAGGATGTTTCTGATCAAAAAGATAATATACCAAGTATGGGGGAGGATGTGGAGAAATTGAAACCTTCATACCTTGTTGATGTTAATGTAAAAATGGTACAGCCACTTTGGAAAAAAGTCTGGAATTCCTCTAAAGGTTAAACATAAGAGTTATTGTATGACCCAGCAATTCTATTCCTAGGTATATACCCAAGAGAATTGAAAACATATGTCCACACAAAACTTGCACACAAATGTTTATAGCAACATTATTCATAACAGTCAAAGAGTAGAAACAAGCCAAATGTTCATCAACCAATGAATGGATAAAAAAAAATATGGTATAACTATACAATGGAATATGATTAGGCAATTAAAAGGAATGAAGTACTGATATATGTTACAACATGGATTAACCTTAAGAACTTTATGCTAAGTGATATAAGCCACTCACAAGAGACCACATGTTGCATGATTCTATTTGCATGAAATGTCCAAAATATAGAAGCAGAAGGTACATTAATGGTTGCCAAGGGTTAGGATGAGTGAGGGGGTGACTGCTGAAGATTCTGGGGTTTACTTTTGGGGGTGATGAAAATGTTCTAAAAATGATTGTGGATATGGTTATGCAATTCTGTGAATATACTAAAAACCATGGAATTGTATATTTCAAATGGGTGATTTATATGGTATGTGAGTTATATCTCAAGAAAGCTGCTACTAAAATAATAACACATGCTTCCCTACTATTTCATTATATGAAGCTACATAAGTCTGGCATGACTTGGGTCATGGAATCAGTTTAATTCTATTCTAAAGCCATTATAGTATACCTAAAAATTTGAGGCACATCGTATTTCAGATTTTTGCTACTAGATACACATGGTCAAAGATAAAACTCTGGGAAAATAGTGTTACATAGTCAGTGAGGAAACAAAACATGTAAAGGAGCAGGGTAGAAAAGGCTGTAGATGGCAGGAACCATAAATAGCATTAAATTCAACTTTTTAAAATTTAAAAAATATTTTTATTTTTAAAAATGACTAGAAATATATTTTTAATTATTAAGTATACTTGCAGCATAAGCAGTTTTCTCTAGCAGTGTTTGAATGGTGGCCTGGTAACAATGCAGTCCAATTTTAGATTTTGTTTTTTTGGAATTGTAAAGACACCCTTTTAAAACCTTAAACTTGAAACCTAAAGCTTTGATGTGAAGACCCTTGGACACTTTTATACACAACTTGCTATTTCCATTTACTGCCCATGAGTGTATGATTACTCATTGTTCCCTTCTGTAACTCCCCGTTCTTACATCCTATTCCTTCTTGTAATCCAAGTTAAAGTACTGCTTAGCACAGAAATGTTTTCTACTCTTCTTAATTGTAAATTTAAAAATCCTTTTCTGGATTCAAAAGGTAGTTCATTTTGTACCTTTCTTATATAAAAAAGAAAAATCGCAACAGCTCATTTTGCAGCCAATGTATTGCTTCTTTTGTTTGTAATATGTGTCTAAATTACTTTTTTTTTTTTTTTTTACTGTTATCTATAGTCCATAGCTTATATTTGGTATGTTTTCCCATAAACCATCATATTATTAACACCGTGTATTAGTATTGTATATTTGTTATAGTTCATGAGAGAACAAATAATATGAGAACTTTCTAACTTAACTTTTATATTCAATCGAGGCCCCAGTGTCTTATAAAGTTGTACCCAACATTTATAGAATGAGTTAATAAAATAATGCATTATTGGTACAATAAAGCCCTAAAGGTATAATATGCTTCTGCTGTGTCTCTTTACTACATGTTTCAATATGTTTATGTAGTTTATTTCCAGATATTTTGGAAAAGGAATTACGGATTGTTTACCTGCACTGTCCTAGACCTCACCCATTTTGTATTAACAATGTTTACATTTTATAGATATTTATTTGCAAGACAGTTTTCTTAAGGTTGGGAAAATATTTTAACATGGTAGCACATATATAAATGGTTATTGTTACCTGTTAAAACATACAAATGACCAGAACCCTTTGTCAAGGCTGCTTTATCAGCAAGACTTGCAGGTAGATTTATATTTATTTATATAATACCCCCTGGAGGTCTGGATCCAAACACATTACTATTTTTATAGTAAAATGTATGGTTATTAACATCAAATCAGACAATTAGTTATTATGAACAGCCTCACTTGATATAAATCTGTTTTATCTACTACATGAATTCAAATTCAAGTATCATTGTCAAATTTGTTAAGTGGCAAAATTCCTTTTGGATTTTAGAGCTTTTTGGATTTTTGAATTGCAGATGAGAGATCATAGACTGTATGCCTTATAGTATCTGAAACCTGCTTAATATAATCATGTAATCAAGATAGGGTTTGACTGGAACAATGTCTGAATATGATTTTAATATGATACAAATCAAATGTATTTGTATTAATATATAGTCAAACTGGTTGTGCATTCTGGAGCTCCTTATTTTTAGACAGATGCCAGAATATGGTTACAAGATTGCATTTTAGATTTATGCTTATGCTTTTTTTTTTTTAAATTTTATTGAAGTATATATCATTCATACATGAACATACATAAACAATAAGTGTTCAGTGAAAGTTGTGAACTTACAAAACAAACATGCATAACATCATACAGGGCTCCCATTCATCACCCCACCACCAATACCTTGCATTGTTGTGAAACATTTGTTAGAAATTATGAAAGAATATCGTCAAAATATTACTACAGTACTAACCATAGTCCGTACCTTACATTTGCTATATTTCCTCCCCAACCCACCCTAGTATTTATTTATTTACTTTTATCCATTTTTACCCGCCCCCCCCCCCAATTTTTGCTGTTTTTGTGTCTATTCGCTGGGCAATTCTCTGTGTCTGTTTCCTGCCTTCTCTTCTCATCCTTCTCCTCCTGTCTTCACCTGGATTCGATCCTCAGAACTTCTGATGTGGGAGAGAGGCGTCCTACTGCCTGTGCCACTTTAGTTCCTGGTTTTTCGGCACGTCTCGTCTTGGCTCTCCCTTTACACTCTCATGTTACGTCATCATCTTGCTGCGTGGTTCGGCGGGGCCTGATGGCACACCTGCACACGGGACCTGGGGTACTCACCTGCTTGTGGGGCCTGATGGCGCACCCACACACAGGGCCTGGTGGCCCACGTGCCTTCTATATTTTTCTTTTTTTAATTTTACCAGGAGGTCCTGGGTATCGAACACAGGTCCCTCCATATGGGAGGTGGATGCCCAACCATTTGAGCCACATCCACCCCCCTGCTATATCTCTTAAGGTTGACCAAAGATACCTAGAGTTACAGTCATTTCCCAAACAGGATGGTCATATAATAAATCAGGTTTGGTTTATCACCAGTATTCTAAAAACCAGACCTAGGGAGAAAAACTAGATCTGGGGACACATGCATGGTTTCTATTATAGCGAATGTTTAGCCTACCCTGATTATCACAAAATCAGGACAGCGAGAATATTTGCATTGTGTTTATGCTTTTATACTGGGTATATTGAGAAGACATACTAAATATTTGTTGTTTGATAAACTAATATACAGTTTAATACAATTGCTAGCATTTAGACATTAAATAGTTTTTTTTCTTGTATCTCCGACCTTGTTTCCTATTACCATGCTAATTGACTCTATCTTTTAATTGGTGTGTTTAGAACATATTTATTTAAAGTGATTATTGATATACTTAGGTTAGTATCTATCATATCTATAAATGTTTTCTATTCCTTGCTCTTTTTCTTTCTTTTCTTCTCTTTTTTTTGTTTTCTCTAGTTTTAAATCAAGCACTTTATATAATTCTATTTTCTTTTCTCTCTTAGCATAGCAAGTATACTTGCTTTTTGTTTGGTTTTAATTCTTTTAGTGGCTGCTTTAATATATGTGTATTAGTCAGCCAAAGGAATGCTGATGCAAAATACTAGAAACCGGTTGGTTTTATAAAGGTTATTTATTTGGGGTAGAAGCCGACAGTTACCAGGCCATAAAGCATAAGTTACTTCCTTCACCAAAGTCTGTTGCCATGTGTGGGAGCAAGACAGCAGCCTACGGTTGCCAGGGTTCAGGCTTCTTGGGTTCCTCTCTTCCCGGGGCTCTGTTTCTTTCCGGGCTCAGCTCCTCTGTTTCTTTCCGGGCTCAGCTCCTCTGTTTCCTCCACAAGGTCAGCTGTACACTATGAGGCTCAGGCTTTGCCTCTCTCCTCAAGGCCAGCTGTAGACTCTCAGGCGAACGGCTTGTCTGTTTTCCTGGGGCCTTCTCTCCTTCCTCATGACCAAGCTCTCTCTCACTTCCCGGGGCTCCAGCTCAAGACTCCAACATCAGAACTCTAACTCAAAACCCTCCAACTCTGTCCTTTGCCATGTCTTTTATCTTTGAGACCCCACCCACCAAGGGGCGGGGCTCAACGCCTTACTGCCCTGGTCCAGTCAAATCCGTAATCATAACTTAATCATGCCCAGATGAACAGACCAGTAAGCATAATCCAATATCTATTTTTGGAATTCATAACTATATCAAACTGCCAAACTGCTACAGTATGTAATATACCTTTACAAGTAATCTAAGTCCACTCTCAAGTAATACTATACTGCTTTATGGTAGTTCAGGTACCTTATGACAGTAATCCCAATTCTTTCCTCCTCTCCCTTATGTTAGTCTCACCATTCATTTCACGCATCCATTTGCTATAACCACCCAATACATTGTTATTTTGGATTGTCTATTAGATCAATTAAGAATAAGAAAACTGAATGCTTTTATTTTATCCTCACTCTTTCTCTGACATACTTTCTTTTGTTATATAGATCTGAGTTTCTGACCTATATAATTTTCCTTCTCTCTGAACTTTTTTTTCCTTTTTTGCCAGGGGGAGTTTATCGTCATCAAATAACCTTAGTTTTTGTTTGAGAAAGGATCATTTTTGTAGGATCGTTTTTCTGGATATATAATTATAGATTGAAACACTTTAAATATTTCACTTTACCTTCTTTTTGCTTACATGGTTTCTGACAAGAAGTTTGAGTAATTTTTATTCTTAATCATCTATAATTAAGGCTTTCCCACCTCTGGTTCTTTCAAGTTTTTCTCTCTGTCTTTTGTTTTCTATAGTGTGAAAATGGTATGAGTAGGTGTAGAATTATTGTTGTTTATCTTCCCTGGTGTTCTCTGAGCTTCCTGGATCAGTAGTTTGGCTTTTTCTTTTCTTTTTTTTTTTTTTCCTTCAGGAGAGACATTTTATTTGAGGCAAGGATTTGTGAACAGCTCACATAATTAAAAACTCAAACAAATCAAGATTCATTTCCCCCTAAGAATAAATGTAAAATTAAAAAGGTTACATCTTACATAGTACATAAATCCACAACTCTTGTATTTATGTTTTTAAAAATATTTGATGGGTATATAAATAGAAACATAATGTGTAAATAATGACTTCTATTCCCCCTAAATTCCTTTTCAAAATTATTAATACCGTGGAGCATTTTTAGCATAATAACACTATTAATAAATGTTATGGCTTCTGTAATTAGGTTTGGAAAATTCTCAACCATTGTTTCTTCATGTACTTCTTCTGCATCTTTCTCTCTTATTTCTCCTTCTGGTATTCCCATTTCTCATATGTTATACCTTTTTAAATTGTTCCATAGGCCTTGGATATTCTTTTACATTTCTTTTTCTCATTTGTATTTTTTCTTTGCATATCAGTTTGTGAAGTTTCTATTATCAAATTTGCAACCTTGGTTGTGACAAATGTACGCATCATTTCTATTAGAGTATTTTTTGTTTTCTAACATTTCCTTTTGATTCTTTCTTTGAGAACCCATCTTTCTGCTTATATTACTAATCTGTTTTTTTTTTTGCATGTTATCTACTTTTACCTTTAGAGCTCTTACCATATTAATTATAGTTATTTTAAGTTACCCAACTGATAATTCCAAGTATCTGTGACATATCTGAGTTTAGTTCTAATTCTTGCTTTGTCTCTTCAGACATTATTTTTTCTTTTATCATGCTTTGTCATTTTTCGTGGAAACCAGTCATGATGCATCAGGTAATGGGGAGTTAATTAGGCTTTTAGATTGAGGTTTTTATATTCATGTTGCTAGCAGCTCTAAGCTATATTTAATATTTGCTATAGATGCAATTATAGAGACTTTAGTTTTCTCTAGTTTCCGTGTTGTTGTTTTTGTTTTGTTTTGTTTTTGGTGTTTTGTGTTGTTTTTTTTTACTGCCTTATTGTCTTTGGGTTTCCCTAAGCATTTCTTTAAAGGGTCTTGCTGCTTTCCCAGTTGTAATGCACTCTTATAATGTTGCCCTGTTGATGTGGTGGTAATATGTTGGGGAAGGGAAATGTTCTATAACCTTGTGATTATATCTCAGTTTTTCAGTGGGCCTGAGCCCTGGGCTCTGACCTTCTTAAGCATATCTTAGCCTTTTTTGTGTCTTCCCTTTCATGTGAGACAGGATAACTAGAGGTGGTTGGAAATTGAGTGTTTGCCCTCCTCCTTATCAGATAAGGCTCTTATAAAGTAGTTTCCCCTGGAGGGCAGGGCTTTGTTTGTTATGGAAAACAGAATGTTCTATGCATATTTCAAAATTGATACTGCTCTACTCTCCGTACCTGAAACAGGAGGGGATTTTTCTTTTCTGATCTTCACTACAAGAACATGTTGGACTTCCTGGATGTAAAAATCCATGGAAGTATGGGGGTCCCTCAAAGCTAGTCACAGGAGCTAATAGGCACTCAGCCTCCCGAAATTTGTCAAGTCACCATTTAAGTGTTCCTATCAGTTTATGGATCTCATGGCTCCTGCTTCAGGTAAGGTGATCTCAGCTGTGATTCTCTGTGTTCACCTGTCTCTTCAGATTTCAGGGTGACAGTTTGTCTTATGACCTACATTCTCTGACGGATCATACAAAAGTTGTTGATTTTCAGTTTGTCCAGCTTTGTTCTTATTGTGAGAAGGTACTGATGACTTCCAAGCTCTTTACATGTCAGAGCTGATACCACCCAGCTTTGTGTTGATTAGTGTTTGATAAATTTCTTTCCATCCTCTTACTTGTTTTTCTTTTTAAAGAAGCTTTAGATTACATAAATGTTACATAAAAAACATAGGGGATCCCATATACCCCATTCCTTCCCCTCCCACACTTTCCCCCATTAACGTCTTTCATTAGTGTGATACATTTGTTAATTGAGAGGCATCTATTTCTCCACTTAGTTTTTCCAATGTTTGCCTCATGTATTTTCGAGCACCCTGGTTAGGTACGTAAATGTTTATGATCTTTCTTCTTGATAGATTACCCCTTTTATTAATTTATAGTATCCTTCTTTGTCTCTTACAATAGTTTTCCATCCTCTTGCTTTTAACCTGTCCCTGTCTGATATTTAATGTGTATTTCATGTACAGAGGATATCATTGATTCCTTCTTTTATGTCCAGTCTGTCAATCTCTCTCTTTTAATTGGAGTTTTGTTCCATTTCATTTCATGTAATTATCCATATGGTTAGGTTTAAATCTACTGTCTTTTTAATCTTTTGTTTTCTATTTGTCATGTCTGTTCTTGGATCCTTTTTCCATCTTTTCTTGCCTTCATTTGGTTGAATTGTGTATTTTTCAAGCATTCCTTTCAGTTTCCATCTTATTTTCTATACTTCTTTATAATTTTTTTTTTTTTTTTTTTTTTTTTTTTTTTTTTTTTTTTTTTTTTTTTTAGCATTTGCTCTAAGGTTTATAATATGTACCATTAACTTATCGTTGTGGCCTTGTAGACAGTGTTATACCATTTCCCATATAATGTAAGAAGTTGACAACAGTATACATCCATTTCCTCACTCTATCCTTTGTGCTATTATTTTCATACATTTAATTTCCAGGTATGTTTCTAACCTCACAATGTTTTGTTGTTATTTTTGCTTTAAACGATTTTTAAGAAATTTTAAATTGAGGAAAAAGTCTTATTTAACCACACATCTTTACCATTTCTGATGTTCTTCTTTTCTTTGATAGATGTAAGTTTCTATTTGATATAATTTTCAATCATCCTGAAGAAGTTCCAATTTCATTTCTTGTAGTGAATGTCTGCTGACAGTAAATTCTCTACTGTTTGAATAAAAGTCTTTATTTCACCTTCTTATGTGAAGAATATTTTTGGTTGACTACATTTTTCTTTGAGCACTTTAAAAAGATTTCCCTCCTATTATATTCTGATTTGCATCATTTTGGATGAGCAATTTCCAATCATTCTTCTCTTTGTTTCCCTGTAGATAAAGTGTCTTTTTCTCTCTGAATGTTTTTTATGTTTTCTTTATATCACTAGGTTTCAACAATTTGATTGATTATAATGTACTGATTGGTTTTGTCAGCATTTATCTTGCTTGAGGTTCATTAGGATTCTGGAATCTGAAGAATTATAGTCTTCATCAAACTGTGACAATTTTCAGGCACTATATCTTCAAATATTTTTCTTGTACTTCAATAACATGTATCTTAGACCACTATGTAATATGTTCCTGGTGGCTACTAAGGCAATGTGTTAAAAAAAAAAAACAAGCAATGTCTTTTGGATAGTCCAATAACATATATATTTAATACTTTTAAAAATTCTGCTGGTAAAGACATGGAGATCAGATTTTTCATTTTCCATTTCTAATTGATATTAGCACCTTTTATGACATTGTAGTATTCACTTTACCTTTTCATTTGTAGTATCTTTTCTTTTCCAAGTGTTCTCTCCTCCATTTCTGATTTTTTTTTTTTTTTTTT